>JAGDFM010000273.1:0-51474 GCA_019155715.1 Phytophthora pseudosyringae | reverse complement strand
TAAAAAACCCCCCCCCCCCCCCCCCCCTAGCCGCCTACATCTTCCTGCCTAAATTTGACAGATGTTTACTTTAGTTTACTAAAGCCAAGCCCCCAACCTACAGCTCATTGGCTAAAATTCACACTTTTCTGGCTAGAGCGTCCTACGCTTCCCGTTTCCGAGCGCTTCGGGTCGCGGTGCTGCCGACCTGAGATTCATCCATCCCACACTCGTCACGCCACCTACTGTGATACAAACGGCGCGTAAGATCTGTCAAGGGGTGGTCTGCCGGAGAGAAGGAGAAGAGGACTTGAGTAGAACGGAGTAAATCGAGTTGTGATTGAGAGTTTAAAGTGTCGGCCCCAAGGTAGAGGGCGATAGCCACCGCACAAGTAGATGGGTACATTTGATGTAAAGCACACATGACTGACTATTGTCATATCAGTTCATTTAGAGAGGTTCGGGTGGACTACACCGCCGAGAGCTTACGGGTGACGCCACTACGTCACACCAAATCCTGATTGAGTGCCAAACGGCTCTATATTTGACAGCCTCTCTGAGCCATGGGCACGCGGAATTTGAGATTGTGTATGTTGTGGTTTCTGTGCTCTAATCACATGGCATACCTGAAACGGGTGTCGCATCGTGTGCAATGTCGGTCAATCCCATCATGGGATTTGACATGGGATTTGACATGGGATTCATGTAACGGATTTGGTTTTCTTGATGAGATATGCAATTGCTAGTGACTGTTGCTCTTGGTAGGTGAATGTGAGCATTTTGAGAGTCGAAGAGGTATGTCATTTCCAGACATTCCAAGTCCTTAAGGTAAGCTTCGCATCGTTCTACCATTCTGCCGCGTTGGGTACGGGCTTCAAGGCTGCTCCGTTGGTGTGAGCGCTCACTTTATCTCAATAAGGCCTTTTGGTTCCGAACGGATTCGTGGTGCTCTTGATCTCACGGATTTGCCATCAAGTCCTACGCTCATGGCAATGTTTTTTGTTGCGATTTTGTTGCTAACATATGGGGATTTGTATCTTGTAGATGCCAACTAGTACTCGCGTTCGTGTCGTGTTTCAGACGCAGGAGTGCTTGCCTGACAAGTTCTCCTTCTGCGGACTTTATTCGGTGAATAACGCGCTGCAAACGCGCGACTTCTTGACGCCAGCACATATGAGGAGTATTCTGAAGCGACTCAAGAAGGTCGAGGCTGCAGTTGACCATGGTCATGAGAGCTATGGTGCTTATACTACGCATGCGCTCCATCTGGATTTGCAGAAAAGGGGTAAGCAACTCCGGTATCTGAATTGGCAGCTACCAGGGTTCAAGTGCCCGGACACGGGCGCGGGTCTCATCAGCAGCAGTATGCAGTCCTCGATGCTTATCATCGGTCGCCGTCCTGGACAGCCCAAGGGTACTTGGCACTGCATTGCACGCGCCAAGGTCGGTGGTCGCTTTGTGTTTATTTATCCCGACCAGTACCATGTTTTTCCAAACAGGAAGGAGCTACTTAGTGACTTTTTCTATGACATTGATGGGGTTTATGCCATCGAGGATATCGTTTCTCATCGTGTGAAAGCTCCAAAACTCTAGTAGAGTATGGCTATGATTTAGTTTAGGTATTAAAACCAGTATACTGGTACCTATACTTGATCATTTCCTTTTGTGTTGTTCTGTAATATATCGGCGTGTGCCAAGACTTTTGAGATGTTGGTGTATCTTACACATTTCACCATTAAGATATTCGGGTAGAAAAAACTCATTTAGAAAGAGAAAACTTGGATTTAGATATCTTTGTCTAGTTGCTTGTTGTTGTACATAGGGCTTCACGTAGACGTTTAAAAATTGGCTTTGTGAGTGACTTTGTGAATATATCTGCTACCATTTCTTTGGTGTTGCAGTATTCTACGCTGAATTCCTTGCGTTCCACCTTCTCTTGCACAAAATGGTACCGAATATTGATGTGTTTTGATCGGCCATGGAGCTCTGGATTGTACGAGAGTTTGATGCAGCTCTGATTGTCCTCATAAAGTGTGATAGCATTCCGACTGTCATGATTTAGCTCGGAATGTAATAGTTTAAGGAAGATGACTTCCTGCATGCAATGGCATAGAGCAATGTACTCAGCTTCGGTTGTGGACAGCACAACTGTGTGGTGTTTCCTAGATTGCCAGGAAATTGGACTTCCACACATGTAGGTCACAAAACTCCCTACAGATCTCCTAGTGTTTTGGCAGTTTGCATAGTCAGAGTCTGAGAACGCTGTGAGATAGCGTTGTGCTTTGTATTGTTCTACACTTTGGAGCCCTCCCAAGGTAATACCAAGGTTGCGCGTACCGTTAAGGTACTTGAGGCCTCTCTTAACCGCATTCCAGTGTGGTTTTCCTGGATTGGCAAGGAACTGACTGACTTCTCGAAGGAAATAGGCTAGGTCAGGCCTGGTTCCCATCATTAAGTACATGAAGCTACCGACTGCCTCTCTGTATGGGATCGCGGTCATCTCATCTTTTTCTGCCTGCGTTTTAGGGCACATATCGAGTGAGAGTTTGTCACTCGGATCTGTCGGTGTACCGACGGGGTATGAGTTCAGATGAGAGAAACGATCCAGTACTTTGGTAGCGTACTTCTCTTGGTGGATAAAGATGGACTTATTTTTCCTGTTGCCAATGAGAGACCATCCTAAGAGGTACTGTGCTTCACCAAGATCAGACATTTTAAATCGCTGGTTGAGCGCGTGCTTGATAGAGCTAATGATAGCAATGGTAGGTGCAATGAGGAGGAGGTCATCGACGTAGACCAGTATGTAGCAGGTTGTCCATCAACCTCACCGATAAAAACGCACTGATCTTTGACGAGTTTGCGAAATTTCATGGTCATCAAAAAGGTACACAGTGTGAGATACCAGATTCGAGGTGCTTGTTTCAGGCCATATAGGCTCTTTAGTAATTTGCACACCAAGTGTCCTTTGTCTCTTGTAACAAACCCTTCGGGTTGTTCCATGTAAATCTCTTCGTCCAAGAATCCATTCAGGAAAGCTGTTTTGACGTCCATTTGATGGATCTCAAGGTCAAGAAGAGCAGCAATGATCCGTAGTAGTCGGAGGACTTCCCTACGAATGACGGGGGAGAATATTTCGTCATAGTCAATGCCATATTTTTTAAGGAACGCTTTAATTACTAATCGTGCTTTGTATCGATCAATGCTGCCATCGCCTTTGTATTTGACGACAAACACCCAGCGGCACTGGAGTGCCCGGCGACCTTTTGGCAGTCTCGTGAGTGTCCATGTTTTGTTTCCATGAGGGACTTATACTCGGATCTGGCGGCACCTTTCCAGTGGCGTGCTTCGGGTAGTTTTACTGCCTCGCGGTACGTTTTTGGCTCCGAAATGTGTCGAATAGCCAGCAATGTGTAGACTTGCGTAAGGTGTGCCTTGCGTTCTTCCACATCAAGTGGGTCATCTAGTAGGGTTTTATTGTCTGTCTGGTCCTGGTCGTGCTTTGCCTTTTTGTTGTGACGGCCGGATTCGTCAGCTGTAAGAACGGTCGCATTCCGTTTGAGCATGTCAGCTAGTGACGGAAGTTGAGGTGCAGGTGTTGGTGTTTCAGCATTGGAACTTAGTAAATCGGCAGTGGTGTTGGACTGTAAGAACTCCAATGTGGGAAATTCCTCTTCACGGAATTTTACATCTCTGCTGTAAATAATGCGATTCTCAGTCGTGTCAAGTAGCCGATATCCTTTTTTATTGGAAGGAATGCCTAGGTACATGCACTTTCTTGCACGTTTTTCAAGCTTGTTCCGATAGAGTTCTGGAATGTGTGCATATGCTGCACACCCAAAACCTTTGAGGTAGCTCGCGGATGGTTTGCGATTCATCCATTTTTCATGGGGAGTGATATTGTCTGTAACCGAGGTCGGAGTTATGTTGCGGGGGTCAGCAACATGTTTGACGCATTCTCCCCAGAGAACATGGGGAAGGTTACCGTCAATTAAGAAGGCTCTTGTCCGCTCAAGCAGTGTGCGCATACGCCTCTCTGCTACCCCATTTTGTTGAGGTGTGTAAGCGTTTGTGAATTGAGCATGAGTGTTATACTTGTTGAAGACGATTCTCCCAAGCTTTTCATATTCATGTGCGTTGTCGCTTTGCAGGTTTCGAATCTCTTCATCATACATATTTTCGGTGTATTCAAGCTGACCCACATCTGCGCGAAACATGTTTCGTGCTTTCTTACGGAAATCCTCGTAGCATTCGTACAGGTCGGACTTCCGTTTGATGATATAGATGAACATGTAGCGCGAGAAGTCATCGATAAAAATGAGGAAATACTGACAGCCCGAGAGTGTAGCAACTGGCAATGGTCCAGCCACTGAGGTACGATGAAGGCAGCGACCTAAATCGACACCTCTTCGAGGTGGAAAATGCAATGAAGAATGCGTCAACTGCAACCAGCAGCGTCATGACCGATGAACAGAAGACAATATACCTGTATCATACGCTTCCTCGTACATGTCACAGAGCGTCTTGAAAATTTCGAACGCCGTGGGCTTGTCCTTGACCATGAGAACATGTTGATCATCTATGGTCTTGATCAGGAAGGCTTTAGCTTTCGCTTCCATACGGCGAAGTTGCCTCGAGCTCAGCTTCGGGCGCTTGGCCTTCAGCTTCTCCGCTAGCTTGCGTTCTTCTTGCTTCGTGGCAGTGAACGATTGAACCACAGGGAGATTCTCCTGGGTCATTTTGACATCTCCGTCTGCGTCTGACGCAGCAGAGCTTGATCTCGAGGACTCACTCGATGAGGAGTTTGCTGGAAGGTCAGCACTTGGTGCTCCGATCTCATCCAGGGTCTATTCGACCGCTTGGTTCTGGTCAAAGACTGCTGGGTCGAGGTCATTGTCGTCACTAAACTCTGAGTCCGAGTCTCCAGTGTAGGCCGTGTTGGTCACGTAGCCGAGGAGGTTCTTGCCTTCCAGTGCGGCTGTGACACGTGTCTTCCAGATCATGAAGTTCCGGCCATTGAGGCGCGGAAACTCACGGTCGTCGACGGGTGAGGCTTGCGTTGGGCTCATAACCTGTCAAGGGGTGGTCTGCCGGAGAGAAGGAGAAGAGGACTTGAGTAGAACGGAGTAAATCGAGTTGTGATTGAGAGTTTAAAGTGTCGGCCCCAAGGTAGAGGGTGATAGCCACCGCACAAGTAGATGGGTACATTTGATGTAAAGCACACATGACTGACTATTGTCATATCAGTTCATTTAGAGAGGTTCGGGTGGACTACACCGCCGAGAGCTTACGGGTGACGCCACTACGTCACACCAAACCCTGATTGAGTGCCAAACGACTCTATATTTGACAAGATCTGTTTCAACCATTCATTATTTTACCACCCAGTGACATTTCGGGGCTCCGATATACAATACGTAACGCTCTATCTACAAAACTGATCTGATCATACTAAGCAATCTCCCAGAAAGCATGTTTAACACTTACTTATGTAATTTCGTCGTGTTCGTCTCGTATGGGTTTCAATTTGTGCCCGATTTAGGCAAATCGAACTCTTTTATAGAAAATTTATACACCAAATTACTATTTATTATGCCTCGTAATGGCTGGTGCTGTCGTTGTGATCCTCTTCTGAACCACTATCCTCTTCCACAAGTGATAGTATGTGCGCAATTTCTTCGCCTTCTGCTCGAGCTTACGCTTGCAGTGCGAGGAATGCCGAAGGGAACACTGATAGGCGACACACGGGGCAAGTGGCCCAGAGCTCGCGTACATTTAAGTGCCCATTAATGCACGCCTCACAGAAAGCGCGACTGCACCGCCTACAGAGTATTGGATCCATCGCCGGTTCGCGGCAGGTGAGCACTCGGAATTATCCAGAAGTAGCTGTAATTGGTGGCGGTTGTGGTACTGGTTTATTTGCTGACGGCAATAGGGTTGGTGATTTAGAAGAGGCGAGTGCGTGCGCCGTTCTCGGGGTTTGGCATTCCGACAGTCGAGACTCCTGTTCAACCTGTGGGCGGAAGCGAGTCGTGTAGCAAATAGCCCTGATAAGTTAGCGTTGATCCGGTGCAGCGTGTGCAAACTTGCTGCCGGAAAGGTGACAAGGGAGGTGGTGGCGTCCATCGGTTAGTGGTGTGGCTTCGCCACGGCACCTGTTTTACACAACCCAATAACCCCTGCTTCTGAAATTACTGGGTGGGTGGGTCGTGCAATATATTCAAAACCCTTTTATTCTAATACCCGGTTTGAGAACCCTGCCTGAGGACATCCACATCAACAGCGTTTTGACCAGATTTTTACGATGAACAGCATAATACAATCTTGCATGACTTAACCTTTCGCTGTACACGATGAACAGCATAATACAACCTTGCATGACTGGACCTTTCGCTGTACAAACGCCCTGGTTTGGTTTGAATCACGGTACGAAATCGTCTTTTTGCACAAGTTCAGTTAGCAATGCACCGTCTGTTATAACAGACTGTAAACAATAAAATCCCAAATCATGTAGGCATACTAAGTTCAAGTTAAATGCATGTATCAGGTAGCTCCTACTGTACAAGTCTATGAAGTTGATATGCTACAAGATATATGCAAAGGAGGTACCGAAAATTTGTAAAAGAGCGAGTTTTGCGGCCATTTAAAATCAAATGTCTTATCATTGGAAAAATCTATGGAGCTCGAGCTTAGGGAGCTCGAGGTACCCATTATTAAGGATCCCAACATGGGTTAATGGATAGTCCAATTGCGTAAGGACAACAATTGTGTAGGGACAACCATGGAACCACTAAAGGCCAGCGATATAGTGCCGCTGTCGCTGCCATTCTCGGGGTGACGACGACGACGAAGAGGCTGCAACTCAGGAGAATAGCAGTGCCTCCAAACGGCGCTGCTCAACATACAAGAAGGTGTTTGCAATCAAATACTCAAAACAGCGCCATCAAGCTAGGAAGCTCGGCTGTAGCAAGCGTATGGGTGAGCGGAAGAACAGGCGTAAAGCTAAAACAAAAGTTACTACATGTAGCTGCGATGCAAGTGGGGCATCTCGTTTTCTAAGGACCCCTCAGCAACGTCATGAATGCGCATTTGAGCAAGGTCCCGAGCAAGCCAGCTCAGACCGTGTCGTTTCGACATCGGTGTCTAGCTTTGCCGAACTTGATAATCGCCTTCGGCCCTTAAATCGCAAATAGATTTTTTTGTTGTTGCGATCAAAAATAGTATTTGGTCTTACTAGTTTTTCCAGCTTTCTGTCTTACGATTCACCAAATGCGGTCTCTCACGCACAAATCGATATTGAGTTCTCATAAACTATCTTAATACACTTAAATCAATCTGGATTAACCGTAATACGTCTTAAATGATGACTATGGATACTCTGTCTGGTTTCAATCGTCAGATATCCGTAATCCTTGGACTTTCTGAATGGTAGCAGAATAATTACGATATAATGTGATGTATTGTTGGAAAATTAATGCATAACCAACGTTTTGATATAGTCTCTCGGTCTCAGTGCCTTTGCTTCCGTTTAGTAAGGCCTGTGCTCAGCAAATCCCCCACTTCGCGGTGGTAGAAATCATCATAATATCTTTCAATACTGTCGTCGACCCGATCTTCTGTTCCGTGCGGACCTAGCACTGTGTTCGGAGACGTAAGGAGGTGGTGGCCTGACGAATCGGCATCAGTAGTTAATGATGTTGCTGAATTCGGTAACGCGGTAAACGACATGGGAATGGGGGAATTTGGGGCTGGGTGGTTGCGATCCACTCGCTCGCTGTATGTGGGATCCCGGGCAGTTCCGGATTGACCGTGGTCTTTCTTGTAACTTCTAGGTTTCCGGCGCTTGTTTGACTTGGTGCGATCCAAGAGGTTCGGGTTCTAAAGACTCTCACTTCGGTATGTCCTCGCCGTGTGTACCAGTGCGGGAGAAAGTCTTCAGGTCGAAGTTTCAGTTGCCGTTCGGATAAAACGATCTTGATGAGATCGTAGACGCATGGCCTTTCGTTAGAACGCCGAAAGCACAGGAGTGTCCCCAATGCCCACGTGATGGCGAGCAAGGAGTGGGGGCTGGCTACCTACATTCGTGTGTCACAGGAGATGGAGATCTTCGAGGTGATCAGGAAGAAGTTGGGCGTGACGGCTGATAACGAGTTGGTATTACAATTTCCCCGTGTACGATGCTGCAAGTTTTCGTTTACCAACAATATGCTGGGCTTCTTTCCAAAGGTCCGCGGTATCATTTAGAGCGTGCTTGCTGATGAACATGACTACCGCGGAGTATCACTCGTCTTGGAGTGCGTGAGGGACTGTGCCGACATTCCTCTCCGTGGCCAGGCTGACGTTGCAAATATAGGATTGCCACCATGGCAAAAGCTTTGCAAAAGCTGTCAAGAGATCTCTGCGGCTCGATTCAAGCAGTGTGTGCACTTAGAATGTGTACTTCCACGGGCGACGTGTCGCGGTATCCGAAGTATACGTACGTAGAAGTACAGCTTAGCCTTGTACTTCCACCAGTGTTGTTGAGATAGTATGCCAGCTCCCCGTTCGTTGTGCGGATGGTGGCCCGGTGAGTTTCAAACTGTTCATCAGTCTCCGTGGATACAGCGTCATCGTACAACTACATGAACCGGTCGGTGTCGACGGTTTTCATACTTGTCTTGGCCTGGAGCAGGATTTGTGATCTCGACTTGGCCTAGAACCGTTCTTGTCATCACGAGGACGTTGCGATTCATGTGCCAGATACATATGAGAGACGGGTCACCGGGAAACAATTTGTCGATAGCGTTGATACACGCCTGATTTCTGTATGTGATTATGATGGACGGCCACGAAATCTCATATGATTCCATCATGCGCTGCAACTGCTGAAGAGCTCACACAAAGTCTTCTTCTTTCTCACCAGGTAGCCAACATTGCGCGATCGGCAGAACCGAATTCATGTTTGCCATCGCAATCACATTCAGCAAAGGAAGGTCGTACGTGTTCGTCTTGTAGGTGCAATCGATAATCAGAACATTGGGGTTCAGTGCGTCGAACTTCTTGATAGCTTGGTGCGATCAAAACAAATACCGCAGTCTTGAAGTGTCAGGCTTGACTTCATACTCGAAGACAAAGTCGTGTTCCGGTGGGCCACGGAAGCGTTGCTGGCGCTTCGGCCTCTCACGACCACTGCTGCGATCCTTATCGAAGTGGGATATCTCGTACTTGACAGCTTGGTTCATCGCCTCGCTCAGCGTCATTGCGTTTTGAAGGTTTGTGCCGCACGCTTCAGACCGTCACAATTGTAGCTGACTTGGTCGACTTCGCTCATGTCGTCAACGCGAAAGATCAGTGACGAGTACTTACCGTTGTACTCTTCGATGTCGCTGACCTGGCGAAGTTCACGCAGCTTCTGCCGCAGTACCGCCTGGTAGTTGGAGGCTTCGAAGTGCGTGAGAATATCATGGGTAAACTGTGTTCTTCTGCTGGCTTATTTGATGTCCAGTACAGGATCCATCCTGATGCGGGCTCTTCCATGGCAGTACCGGCGATTGCGGGCAGCGTCACGTTGGCGTCGTTGGCGTCGTGGCCGGTAATGCGACACAGCGTCTCCACTTGGAGCAGCCACATACGCACGTCTTCGTTGCGCTTCCCCTTGAGCCTGGGCAGTCCACTTGGAACTCGAGGCTTGGACTCGGGTGGTGATGGGCGCAGTTCTTGGTTCACGCGAACTAGGCGCGTAGCTGACCCAGTTGTGCTTCTAGCTCTGTTTGGGTTTCTCCTTCCGAAATAAGACCCTCTGTCGGGTTCTTGCGGGCCATGGTAGGGATTCAGACCAACAGGTGCTACCAGTGAATCAGGTTCTCCGAAGGGGGGGGGAGAGAGAGAGAGAGAGAGAGAGAGAGAGAGAGAGGAGCTTGCGGCCAGCGGGGAGAAAGCAGAAATGCTGGTCTTCTCGACCAACTGCCACCACGGCAGGCAGGCCCCTTTATTACCACATAACCTCTCTAACCAGATATATGCTAAATATATACTGCCCTGATATTCGACAGACCCATGCGGTGGCGTTTACATCAGAGCGCGCCTGTTTCGTGGATAATATCCAGAATTTTTTATATATATGTATCTTCGCGATGTCCATCACATTAACGAAGCGTTGCAACGGGAACTTGTTGAGGGAGGGGAGGATTTTGGACTCGTAAAATAATTGAGCAAATAATGATGCCGCCGACATCGCATCACCTGAGAAACCCTTGTACGTCCATCTCGGCGAACATCGGGACACGCTTTCCGCAACAGGGTCGCAACGTGGGATGGCGTATTCATACCAGATCATCCATAGCGTCGTAGAACCGCACTGACAACAATAAAGCAATTTGACAAGGTGCGACCAACAACAGATCGCAATAAACTTACATTCCGTCTTTTGTCGTTTTGTCAAGCTAATAGGGACCACTATATAATGGTCGATATATCACGCCGCCGGCGCTGGATACTCTCTTGTACAACTTTCCAAGCCAGTTTAAGATCGAGTCGGAGGGAACAGCAAATGATCGAGTCGCTTTAACGCCCGGGAGTCGTTACTGCAACATTACTACAACGCGACGATATCGGGTTCAGAGCATCACAATCTGTGTTTGTGTTGCTGGGTAACATACTCGCGTTGTCCTTACGCCAAAACTCAGCAGCCAAACTTGAAAGTTCGCGAGATCTTTGTAAATCACTTAGGTACGATTCCCCCCCCCCGTTTCCGTGATTCCCAGCCTTCCATTCTGTTTTATCTGAAGGGGTGCAGCGGACGACCAGCAAGAATGCCGAAGAAGGGAGCGCGGGTTAGAGCGCCCACCAAGAGCGCCACGGGTAATAAGGGGACTGCGAAGACGACGGGGAAGCAGACCAGGCCTTCCAAGAAGGCGATTTCAGGTACGCGAAGCTCGTATACTTACGAATTATGTCGATGTTATGATTTCTGCTGCTAATATGCTAATATGCTAATATGCGCCGTCTTTAGAGCACCGTGCTTCGCTTCGAAAGCACAAGCAAGTGGACTATGTCCGTGTCGCCCAAGGACTCGCAAGGGACGACGCCGGAGATGACGACTACGACCCGAAGCATGATCCGGAAGACGGAATAGACGTCGAGCCCAACAAAAACCCCGCCCACGACGAATTTGATGGGGCTGCGCAAGCTGGTGAAGACGCCGAAGCGATGCCCGACGACACAGAGACCACGGGCCACGCTGCCGAATCCGTCGAAGCCGCCGATGCCGACGCTGCTGAAGCCAATAGAAGCCGCATAAGTCGCCGAGGCCGCTGCCGAAGCCGCTGAAGACGCTGCCGAAGTCGCCGAAGCTGCTGCAGAAGCGGCCGAAGATGCTGGTAAAGCCGCCGAAGACGCTGGCGAAGCCGCTAAAGCTGCTGCCGAAGCCGCAGAAGTCACTGCTAAAGCAGCTCAAGACGCTGCCTAAGCCGCCGAAACCGCTGAAGATGGTGTTAAAGCCGCCGAAGCCGCTGTCGAAGCAGTTGACACTGCCGAGGTCGCCGAAGATGCTGCCAAAGCCGCTGTCGAAGACGCCTCCGACGCTGCCGACGCCGACGGTATGTCATGTGTTATGAAGCAGCAATTAACCAGCCTTCCGTCGCATTGTATTCGTGTTCTCTGCTACTATTTGTCTAGCACTATGTTGCAGCATTCCTTGAGCACCACACTGCATGACATCACGTAACCATCATCCAGGGTGGACGCTCCAGCTGTGGCTGCCTGGCGCATTGTGTCCTCTTTCTCCTCGGCGAGCATCATGGCGAACTCTTCCTGAGCGTGCAACACCTTCCGTGAGTACTTTGGCATATTTCCAACTTCTCTTCCATGACCTCGATTCGCCGCAACCTAGACCGCAGTAGCTCCTTGCACAGATGAGTATTGTGGGCCCGAGAGTAGCGATGTTGACTGGCAGCAGGTAAAGGCAGCACTGGGGATACCGGGTGCTCGGAGTTGGTGCTGGCAGGTGCGCCGAAGGCTTGCCCGTTGGATTGATTCATGTGCCGTTCGATTAATGTTTCTGCAGACCGACCTCTTGGATCTGTCAACCGCCTACTGTAAATTCCAGCCAACTGGCTTCGTAACTTTAACGTTTGCAGATATATATCGGGGATATATTACGACTGGCTCTCCGTTTATCGTCGCCGTGTTGCTCCTTGTAGTGTGCCTAGTGGTGCCGAAGGCCTGTAGTGCTGCGATAAGAGCTGTCGTGTTGTCGTTGTTGTGTTGCAGTAACGCCATTCGTAGCGCCCGCCTAACTCGTTGCGTAACTCCTCGAAAGAAAAACACGGATGTACCTTCACACACTTCTGCACAGATACAATATTTTGCGATGCCACCTGGAGGTCCTCGCACGACGCTAACTGTTTAGGACGTTACCTGCAGTGCGCAATAGTTAATACCATCGGTTGAGGCTACGATCAGATAGACCTAGTTCACTTACTATGATGGCAGTATCAATCGAGTAGACATACATGAGTACGATGCCTCTCCAGCGAAAATCATGTGAGTAGATCATCTTAAACTCTTACTTAATTGACTGCATTGTAGTCTACCTCCCATCGAAGGGGCCACCCAAGGCACTTTCGAAAGACTACCAGTGAGAATCATGAATCTTCCTTCTTTGTTGTTGTTGCATTCAGGCGAAAGGTAACAGATGACATGCACATGTAAAACCGTGCTCTATGATTGGCCGAAACCTCTGCGTAGATAAATAACGCGTTCTTTTGTTTTCTTACAGCTGTCATTTTCGACATGATCCTCCCATGTCCATTTTTGACAGTATCCAACTCGACGGATGCCATGCAGAACCCGTCGCTGGAGCGCACCTTCCGGGGCCACAAGTCTGCGGTCACGGGCGTGAGCTTCCACCCAAGCGGGCAGCAGGTGGCCTCCTCCTCGCTGGACGGCCTGGTGATGGTGTGGAACTTCAAGCCGCAGCTGCGCGCCTTCCGCTTCAAAGGCCACGCGGGGCCCGTGCACTCGGTCTGCTTCTCGCCCACGGGGGACGCGCTGGCCTCGGCCTCGCAGGACCGCACCGTGCGCCTCTGGACGCCCACCGTGCGCGGCGACTCGGTCACCATCAAGGCCCACGCGGGCGCCGTGCGCAGCGTGAGCTTCTCGAGCTCGGGGCGCGAGCTGCTGACGGCGTCCGACGACATGTCGCTCAAGGTCTGGACGCTGCCCACGCGCCGCTTTCGGTGCAGCCTCACGGGCCACAGCAACTGGGTGCGCAGCGCGCGCTTCAGCCCGGACGCTCGACGCATCGCCTCAGGCAGCGACGACAAGACGGTGAAGCTCTGGGACACGGAGACCAAGAGGTGTATCCATACGTTCTACGAGCACGCCGGCATCGTGAACGGCGTGGCCTTCCACCCATGTGATAATGGCTACACGTTGGCCTCGTGTAGCTATGACAAAAGTATCAACGTGTGGGACACGAGAGCGGGCCGGCTGGTGCAGCACTACAAGGCGCACGAGGCGAGCGCCACGTGTGTGGCCTTCCACCCCACGGGGAACTACCTGCTCTCGACGTCGCATGATAACTCCATCAAGTTGTGGGACGTGCGAGAGGGCCAAGTGCTCTACACGCTGCAGGGGCATGACGGGGCCGTGAATTGCGCAGAGTTCTCGCAAGATTGCAAGTTGCTGGCGTCGGGGGCGGTCGATTCGTGTGTCTTGGTCTGGGAGGCAGATCTGGACAAGTGTTTGCAGGTGGAACCCCCAGCACCGATGGTTGAGGCAACGGTGTCCGTGGAGGAACGACGCAGAAGTACCAGCAAGGAGAAGGCGGCTAGCGCCAATGCTAGTGACGACGGAGAGGGAGCTAGAACACCAGTGAAGGTGCCGGCGGGGTCGCCTCCGCCGACACCAACTTCGACTCCCGTGCCAGCGCCGCAGCAGAAACCGAGACACCCGTACGCAGCGTCCAAGTACGAAGTTCGGCCGACGAGTTCGCCGATTAGGTCGCCGGTGTCGAGTGGATCAGCGGCATTGATGCCGCCACCGCCACCACCACCTCCACCTCCGATGCCTCTTCAGACCACCCCCATGTCGCCTGGAAGTGAGACAAGATCTCCACTAACGAGTCCGAACGGAACACGTACGAGTCGTCGGTACTCGATGGACAACACGTTGCAGCACATCGTAGGACAGCTGGAGATTATCACGCGGACATTGTCGGTACTCGAAAAGCGGATATCTATCAATGAGGACCGCATCTGTGAAGTGGCTCGGGTCCAGAAAGAAGTTTTAGAGCGGCAGAAAGAGGCAGCACGGCGAGCCGAGTCTTGAGTGAAAATCAACGCGCGGAGGTGCTAAGGCCACCCTCACTTTCAAACCCTCGACATGTACATACTCAACCCGGTCATACAAAATCACTGCATTTTCGGGATTTGCAATCTGCTGAGTGTTTTTGCTTGAGCAGGCACATGTGCCTGCCTGCTCGTTTCGAGTATTGATGCCGAATGTAAAGAAGAACCCTCTCCAGATTTTGGGTTTGAAAGCCTATGTGTGCTCATCCACCCAGTTCAGGGATACCAGCCCGAGGTGAAGGCGCCGACCCGATCAACACCGAAAGCTGATCTTGTGCACCCAAACTCCGTGCTATCAATCCTCGAAGGACACGCACACGAAAATGTTCCTTCTGCATTTGGACGCCCTCGTCCTGACGGTCGTTGACTAGGGCAACTGGAGTCTGCAGTGAAGTGTCGTGGGTTTTACCGCCAACTCCGAATCGTTGCGTAGTGACTAACATCATCAATGACATTCAAAAGCAACTCCCAGAAGCACAGAATATTTGGAAGCCATACCACTTCAAGTGTTTGATTACCTTGTAATCATGGCCGCAGATAACAGGAAGGAACCCTGTTCGAAATCCACCTGAGTAGCTCTTGCTAGCTTAATTTCATTTTCAGACTTCGGCGTATGGAGCTTAGCAGCTCGAGCGAAGGTCAGTGCTTAAATATTTGTGTCGATGGTTGGCATTTTAGGACCAACACTGCTGCGCAAGAATTTGATCGTCGCACAAGGAATTCCGATATGGCCTCTCATAAGCTCCAAATGACATGAATCCCTTCTACATTGACCTCTCTCCCTCCAATAATCTCGATTTTCTCCTCAGGTGAAAGACCCAACACTGTTTTGGATACAGCCCGCGCAGTCCAAACAGATTCGCAAACAACCATTTTTACGTAAATGCAGCGAGCGACCTGAGGCAGATGAAATCGCTGTATGATGTCACGCGAATTTCTCCTGACACGATCTACATGGAAACATCAACTTACGACCATTATCGGCATCGTCGAGGATGCCGTGAAGTACCTTGGTGTGAATCGGAATTTGGACTCAAAATGTTCGTGAGTGCAGAAGAGCGTGGTCAAGTTAACAGTGAGTGAGCACGATGAGTTGCCGCCGAAAGCGTCGATAGAGGTGCAGAATACTGCGATTGAGAGAAAGGGAGAACTACATTCGCAAAATAATTTGCGAAAGACTAGTGAGATGCAAGTATAGGCATGTGGCGCATCAAATGAAGTTTGATTGGCCTTGGCATTTACAGCTAAACTCAGTTCATTGATCATTTCAATGGAAAACAAGACACTCCCCCGACTGACTACTTCAGTTGCACTTGAGAATCAATTACTGACCGGCCTTTTCCTTTTCAATCGTCATTGTGATCATCCACGTCGGCAAGAGCCGCAAAGTCACTCGATTCATCAAGATGGAGAGCATTCAGCGCTGCTACCATGTCTGCCTGCGCAATTTGCAGCATCAGTCTTCGCTGAGTGTTAAAGTAGAGCAGCAAACGAGAAGAAAACGTGATCTGCTTCCCGATCATGCGCGACACCAGGGCTTCATCGCTCATGATGTGGGGGAACAACACAACAAGCGTGTCTCGAGTAATTCGTCCAGTGAGACTAACAAGAACCTCCACCACACAGCCACCGTCGTTGCCACAAACCCAGCGGATCTCACGTGCGGGTTCACCAGGCGTCGTGTTGTCCACCATAGCCAGAACTCGGATGGATTTGATGGTGAAGGTTCGGTTACTGAAGGAAGGGCGACCTTGTTGCATCACAAATTGGTGAACACCGCCACTGGCCCCCGGGTCACGCTGGCTAAGGTGACTTTGCGAATTGAAGTAGCCACGCGCGCTCGGGGCCAAGCCGAATGTTCCACTACGCAAGCCATCCAGAAATCCCCACACCAATTGGAGTACGTCCGCTTCAAACCGCTCGCCGTTTAGCAGCATTCGCGTAATGTAGAGGTCTCGATACTCCATCAGCCGCTGTATTTGCTGCCGAAGCTCGTTGATATCCAGCGTGAGGTTATACACGCGCGACTCGTACGCTTGGTACTCCTGACGCTGTTGGCGTTGGGTAGCACTCAACCGATGAGGTCGTGTGCGCTCGTTGTCTGGAACCAGCAAACACCTCTGCACCGTGGATTCAGTTGAGATCTGCGAGCTCGAAGCCTGATCTTCTTGTGGGTCTGCGGGTTCAGCTACTGTTGGGGCTGCCGTGGTCATTTCTTCTTCCTCTCCACCTTCTGGAGACGAACACAACAACCTTGATAACTTCATCGCAGACAAAAGTTCGCCACGCATCTCAGCTCCCACAGTAGCTGGCGTAACCACGAATGGCAAAGATTCTTCGGCTGCATCGGTGCAAGCACATGGCCAAGCGTGCCAAACGACAACTTGTTTTGCAAACGCAGTCGATTCTAGAATTCGGGGACAGAGGGAAGGAGATCTGATGGTCTGACGATCTGCGACGCTATGAAACCCAGGGTACAGGGTCAAGCAACAACGCAGGAGCGCACAACAACAACAACCATCGTCCTGCATTCTACGACAGCTATATTCCAACGGTTTGCGTGGACATGCACTACACCTCCACGTCGTCGTCAATTACAATCTCACGTTCTTATGTGCAAGTAAACACGCCGCACTTTCGCAGCAGAAATATAACGTGATCGTCACTTAAATCCCTCCCTGTCTAGGAAATAACATAGATTCAACCTGCGACGAGGATGGTCGTATCGTCACTCGAATCGCTACACTTTGCTGCATAAGGGCTGACGACTCACGCAGACTTATGTTGCGCCATGAACCCCGACAGTCAACCACGTCAGGCTTGCTACGTATCTCTGTCGATGTCAGGCGTGCTAGATCCAGAAAATTGTAAGAGGTCACTTAATATGTATACCATGTCAACTCAAGCCTCGTAGAGACTACGGCGGGGCCCAAATCCAAGCGTCTACGGTTCGTGCCTTAGGTTAGGACGTGGCCCCTGGTGTGACCTCTGCTTCTGCATAAGATTCATGTATCGCAGGTGCGAGCATCTACGACATCCCCGTGTCCGCTACCTATCGACGGCATCATGGCAATCACCTGCCAACAAAACACAGTCAAAAGCCTACAACATTGTTCAATTTGACGTAAGGCGCTAATTCTAGAAAATTATCAAATTAGCGGTTCGATGGATCGTGACGAGGCTTAACAAGAGATTATGCAGGTACTGCGAAAGGAAAACATGCGGGTTACGCATTGGCATTAGGCTTGAAATTGACAAGGATTGACAAGGATGCAGTGGCCATATTGTGTCCACATTCTTGTTGAAGTGAGAGAAACTGTGCATGTTTGAATGCAAGCAGTGACACAAGAGGCGAGGCTTATTTTGTAGGATTAAACCATAGTATATAAGTCAAACTATTGTACTACAAGAGAAGTACCTTCTCTTTGAGAAGAAATCTCCGAGACGTGAATCATTACTGGTCTTCAAAACGCAGTGAACGCCTTGAAGACTACATACTACATTAATTGCTTTGTGACGCAGCTTCATCTGCAAAATATTCAATTTCGGATCGACTCGATGTGTGGGTGAACGTCTCTAGAGAAGGGTGCGTTCGTACGAGGCGAACTGCTGGTCGGCCTCGGAGATACTAACCTCAAGCTTCCGCACACCGCGTCCCTGTAAATGAACCGATCCGAATACGTTAATGGATACGTACAACTGCAATTTACTTCTAGTGTTGCGTACCTGTAAGGCATTAAGTGTGAATGCGTCCACGAGCTGGTTACTCTGGTTAAAGTACAGTCAAAAGTAAAAGTAATATGAGCTCGCATCAACTGAGGTGGCCCCATCAAACGTAAACTTGCAGGACATACAATGTAAACGGCCAGTTCCTCTGCCGACGAGTGTGCAATTGGTAGCAGCGAGCAGTCCGCCTTTGGGAAGCTGGTATTCACAGATGACACCACCAGCCTTAGATAGAAGTAACACACATACACAGCCATTAGCCACGTACCTGAATGCTGCCATATCGTCCGTGAGAATGCGTATGTTCGCGCCATCAAACGAAATCTGTGTCAAGTCGATATTAAAACTGTCAGCTCACACCTCCAAACTTGATCCTATTCAGGTTAGAAACCCACGTACCTTCAGAGCATCGCTGTTCATTGGTACCAGAAACGATTCGTTCAAGTTCTCGCAGATCACCCGCGAGATCCTCTTAATCTCTCCAAAGTCTACCACGTAACCATCCGAGCCAACTTCACCAGTAATGGTGACGGCCAACCGGTAGTTGTGTCCATGTAGTTTCTCTCTGAACCCCTGTCAGAACGCGGCCAAGCTGTCAAACATTGCACCCATACACGACACTTGTTTGTCATCCCCCCAAAATGCAAACGCTTCATTACCTTGCGCGCGATAAAGTGTGCAGCATTGAACTTCATGTAGTCCTTCGACACATGCACCTTGACGTATTGGCTGAAGCCGTTGGTCGGCTGTGGGGCAGCAATAGCAGGCATCCTGACGTCGGTCTTTGCTCTCTGCTTTATATTATGCGCCACACAGCACCGAGGGTTGATACGAAAGGAGATGAATATGACGCGCGTCTAATCCAAAATACCGAATCACCATGGATTTGCAACAAAGCGAAGAAGACGCCGGAAAGCTAACACTTGAAAAGTTTCCCTTCCAGGACGTGAGAAACAAGCTCGTGCATCCAAGCAGGCGTAATAGTAGCCGCTGGCTTTCCCGACCACTTTGATCATAAGTAAACCTTGTCGAGGAAAACACAATTGGAGGAATCATACATGTACATAGCGACGAAATGAAAGAGTCTTCGCAACTTCAAAGTGTACTCGCTCACCGATGGAGATAGATCAGAATGCGTTGCTAGACGTAAACGGAATATTCGTCCGGGTGATCGAGAAAGCAGTTGGAAAGCTGACTCTTTTCCTGTCCTCCACGACAACTTTACCGAATCTAAAACGACTTGAAATCCTGAATTCATGCACGAGAACGAGCATATTTCGGACAAGGCGATCATTGCGGCTTCCAGAAAGGCATCTACCTGCCTGAGGAACGTCATACTTGCGAGGATCATAACGAGACAATGCAGTCCACGTTTGACCCTCTGAGGTGATTCGGATACTTCCAAGAACCACCACCCGTACGCTGCGATGGTTGTCGTTCTTTCCACGCAAAGCGATTTGCGATACTTTTGTTTCGTTTTGTGATCTGGTGCAGTCGTCGTTCGACGGTCTCTTTCTTCAACGCGTTCACGAGTAGAGCTGTCGACACCCCGACCCTTGGCGTTGATCCGACGTTGCCTGACGCGGACGTCTGGGTTTTACACGCGACGTCGCTTTACACCCCGCCAATCAAAACGAAGTACCTGAGCGCCAGGTTTCAGCTCGTTGGATGCCACATTCACCACACAAGTGAGCCATATCGGAAGACTTCTACACTTCCATTTCAGCGGCCGACCGTTCACACGAGAGCCCGCCGAGAAACATGTGGTGACTGGGAGTGAACCACACTAAACGTCAGAGGCTACTAAAAGAGAGAAGATCTCAACGCGGAATCTCTGATTAAAGTATTGAAGCCTGTATTTGAAGCCGTCGGCGCTTGACGATCTTCATGCAGGCCCAGGATGAGCCTCCCGGCAAGGAGGCCCCGGGACCACCCCCCCGTGGTGATCGACCTGAGCAAGGCGTCACCAAGTGACGAAGACAGCTACATGCCGGAGCCAGTAGCAGGAGCTAAACGCCGACAAGACGAAGAGAAGGACCGCAAACCCCGTCCTGAAGGCAGTGACAGCAAGCGAAGACCCTCAACCGTGACGAGCCACGATACGGAGACTCCAACGGAAGTGGACGAGGAAGGCATGAAGACGGAGCCGCGCGCGCATTCGTCAACTGACCGCGATGAAGAGATGACGAAGAGCGACCCCGACGAGGAACGCGAAGACCCTTCCCAATTCGAAGATGAAGAAACGCTGACCTTTGCGGAAATGTTCGACTATCTCCACACTGAAACCAAAGGTATGGAGTGCCAAGCAGCGAGAGAAGTCGAGAGTGCCCTGGAATATATCCAGCACATGTTTGCTCAAATCTTCATCACGCACCCAGCTGAGCCGCTGGAGGACAGCAAAGCTCATTACCCCCAGCTCACGAACGAAGAAACAGACGTCCTTCTCCAAATGTTCATCCAAGACGGCAAATTGGCCGTGCAGATGCTCGAAAATGGAAAGGACGCCTATATGACCTAACTAGAGCCATCTATAAGTCGCGTCGATCACTGATGGATGTCATTGAACACCGTATCACGACGGCACAAGTGACGATGCAACCAATGGCAATTATCTGGGCCCAAAAAGCAGACCGGGACACTGAGGGAGACCAGGATGTAGACATGAATGACCATCCCACATCGCTATTTCGCTTTCAGAAGACGGTATACTCTGCCGACGACATACCTTCACTAAGACGACTATTTGAAACTACATTTGGGTTCCCGACTCAATTGCGCAAGCCCACAGCTGCTGAAACGAAAGTCGTCCAGGGACTGGTTGAAGGAACGATTCTATGCTCGACTTCCTGAAACGCATTTGTAGCAATGAAGCACTTCGAAAGATCCAGAATACAATCCACGCACAGGTCGAGGGAGATCTGATCATTAAGTTGCAGGCTGACTTCCCAGTCTACCCCGACTTTCAGACCAGGGCTCGCCTAATGGGAATGATCACGATGGGCCTAGAACATGGACGACATGACAAGAAGAAAGGCGTAGCGCTTCTTCAGGAGGCTAAGCAAGTCTATGATGACCGAAATGTTCACGCAGTGCACATCATTTTTTGGACGCGCGAGCTTGCCGCTAAATGGAGTCGAGAAGTACGATCATTACCTTTCCGTAACCGAACTTTTCCGCTAGTCAACGAACACCCTGAAGATACCGAGGAGGACCCGAGGGGGCAACCAGGACTCACTGCTATCTGGAAACGTCAAGTTGAAGCTGATGGAGTGAAGAATGAGAATCCATGGGACCGATACCACGTACGACTGCTCAATGTATCGCGCTGTATGGACGAGGCCGCTATAGATGCTTACATCAGGCAGAATTTCTCGGGAACATACACAACGTGGCAGGAACCTCCAAACGGATGCCTATCGCTGCAAACCGATACCTGGGATATATTCTTCCGATGGCCAGGCTGCCCGAGTTTCCTGGCGGGTCGACGATTTATCAACTGGGACGGAGTAAAAATACTCGTTCATCACGTTAGCATCAAAGCCTCGTACCCATGCTTTCAGTGTGGAGCCAATGGGCACAACCGCAACAGATGCAATCTACCCGACGACCAGTGGAAACAGGAAAGCGTATGTGTGACTGTCACAGCTGATGATATTGCACAGCTGCCGCGCAGAGACTCCACTATAACTAGCCTAGCTGAACTCGATCAACTATGGCAGGAGGAAGAAGCACCTGAAAGGTTTATGCAAGAGTCAGCAAGGAGCAGAACATCCAGTGCAACCAATACGGTATCTGTATCGAGGTCTTCTGAAAATCCAAGCGGCCCAGAACCCGGAAACGACCACGCGCAATGGCAAACGGTGTCGCAAAGCCGGAGGACGACGACTGCATCTGAGACTAAGGTTAAGCAGTTCGCAACTAGCTCGAGGACGACAACCCCACGAGCAATTCTCCGCCGGAACAAGCCCAATGTGAGTGTCCAGCAACAGCTACCGAACCGGTTTCAATCACTCGATACTACGGAGACGGAAGAGATAGTTGTACCCTCCGAGGGTAAATCGATAGCGGAGGAAATCGGCGGCAAGTTCGGGGTCAAATCGCAACAAATGGAAAAGGCTGAGATGCTCATTACAACGCAAGTGAAAGAGAAACGATCCCCATACTCTAACACCGTAATCAGTGCAATCAAAAGCATCGACCCCGCATGCCTGACGACGAGGCAATGCACGGGTGACCAACTCTTGCAACAATGCGGACTCGAAGAGATTGAAGCACCTCCTAATGGCAATTGCCAGTACTACAGTGTAGCAAGGGCACTTCTGCAACGTAATTGAAAGGAGCCTGGAGGAGAGAAACTGCTTGAAACCCTCACAAGTAAACTCAAAAAAAGGCATCGCGGCGGCCGCGAACCATTATTTTGAAGAGGAATTCCACATACTGAGCGAATGAAGATCCTTTAAGCTCAATATGGAGGAAAAAACAAAATCACGCCAAAGCAATCTAAGGAAGCCCTCAGACGCCACTTCAAAGATATTGGGAGCTCCAAATCGAACAGAGACGGATATATAGACCGGCGCAGTTGGGGATCCACAACAACTCTACGTATGCTGGCAAAAATTCTTCACCGAAACATTCACGTGGTCGAGGCAAGCGCAGGTCTAACTAAGTCATGTTTTTCCATGTACACGGCGGGAGAACGCGTTTGCAACGGGAAAAAATTCACCACGGTGAAAGAAAGGGTTTTCATACCTAAGGATACTGTCAAGTGGGTGACTAAACTACAAGAGGATTGCATCAACGGATCCAAAGAAGCAGGGCTCCCAATAGTACTGATTTTTCGAAGCAACCATTACAATTGGCTTCGTTTCTCGCCGAGAGATGTCGCTGATCCGCCCAAACCAGTCGAGACTGCTAAACCCAGGGAGCCCGAAACTGAATCCTCAATGGACTATGCCGAAGACTTCCCTATGGGTGAACCAGAGGAGAATCTCTTGCAAGACGCCCAGCTAGTACTCAAATCGGAAACGGCTCAATCACAGGCGGAACGCACTGAACGGGAATAAATTGAGAGGGTAGGTGGTGACCGTAAAGCGGGATTGACGGTATTCTTGATATCTGGAGTAGATGACATTGTTCCTGCCCATCGGCAAGCTCTCCGAAACCTAGACATGAACAATTCCACTGAGGTGATGCAGTGGTGTCTCCAATATGATATTACCCGAGAGGTACTTCAGGCCTGGCAAGGCGTAGTGCTCAACCGTGACTCTCAGGAAACTTTCACGCCATCGGACCCGTCGACAACGCCAGCAAGCGGTTCCCAATGGTCAGCTGACATTTCGTCAGAGGAACAGCAAGTGCCAGCAGCTCAAAACTCTGCAAACGTACACGAGGAGTTCACGGGTGTGGGGCGCTTTAACGGAGAGGGAGACAGCACCACTAGCACCAGGCTTCACATGAAGCAACTGCGTGCTCAGTGGAACAAATTGAGGCCGGAATGGGAACTACACACCTAGGAGCCTTTCCCAACAGTGCCAGCCACTGCACTCAAATGGAAAGAAACCATCCAAGCTGCGCCCAATATTCTCATAACAATGTTACAACAGTACTCGTCACCTGAATTCATATTGGGCGACATGACGGAAGCTCATATGAACAGGTCGACTAAGAACGAGCGACTGGAATGTCTATTACACAGCCTTAACCATTTCGCAGGTCAGCAGCAGACCAACGACCCGGATCCGAGCATGCATCCGAGATTTTGAACTTCAGGCAGCGGACAACATAGAGGTCCTCAACCTATACCCGACGGAGATGTGGTCCCGGCTGAAACAGCTTGATTATGGTCAATCACAACTCCTTAGGCTCTGCAGGAAAACAGAAAGTAAATCCCTGACCCGTATGATCCTGATGGCCACGATTTCCACTGCTCCTGCACTACCGAAATACAAGTCATTGTCCAGGCTGATCACCTACCAGCTCCAACAACGACAATGGGGAAAATAACATTGCTTTTCGAAATGCTAGAGCAACGGCCTCATCTTCATGCTCTACTATGTGGGGCAGACTCTACTGGACTTTTGGCACAGCTCGAAGCAACGCTTGCGGGAATCGACTAAACGGAAATTACGCAAATGGACCATTACGAGGGCTCGAACTCACCAGAATACTAATATGGTCAGAGTAAAAGTCCCACAGAGCTCGACTCCAACTACGAGGCTGCAAGAAGGAGCAGAAATCCCAGTGGGATCGAGCCTGGAAACGGAAAAATTCCACTATACCGCTGAGTTACTGGACTAGCACGACGTCGAAATCAGCTGGATTGGGCATCCTGGTATCCCCGGAATTTAGTGGTAAAATTAAACCTTGGCAACAAAGTAGCTGGACGTCTCGTGTGATGGCGGTAGAGATGGACAAATGGCTACTACTAAACATCTACGCACCGACAGACAGAACGGGACGAGAGCAATTTTTCACCGATCTGGAACCGTGGCTCTTCAAACATGAATCAATTATCATCGGAGGAGACTTCAATTGTGTTCATAATCCGGCGCAGGACCGCAGAACACACAGGAAAGCAAGTAAGGGTCCCTCCGAAAGTCCAGTGCTTGGGAAAATGCTGCGCAAATACGACTTCACTGATGCAATTGCGCTTACAAGACATTTAGACGAAGACGAAACTGAGTTCGACCCATTGAAATATTTTACATTCTGGAGTAAATCCGGGGCCAGCAGAATTGATCGATACTACGTGAAAGGGGAGCCGTATACTCAAGTCCAATGGGTAGATGTAAGCGCTGCCGCATGGGACTCTGATCACCGGGAAGTACGACTCGAGTTGTCTTGAGGACAGGGTTCATCACACCACGGAAGTACGCCCAAATACTATCGTATTGCAAGTGGTCGACCACAACGAATCCAAGAAGCTATTGCATCAGGGATCACGCAGTTAATGGACACGTTTGAAGCCTGTGAAAACCCGATCAAAGAATGGGACAGCGTGGTCGTAAGCGTACAACGGCTACTCCACCAAGTAAAAAAGGATGACCAGCGCCAAGCCAAAAGGTACTTTGATAGTATACGAGCTGCGACTAAGACACGGGTGGAGGCACAGAAGACTGCCGCCCGCTCATTTGGAAGGAACCTCCAGCCCTCATCCGAGAACACGCGACTTTGCTTTCAGCGAAATGCAGACAGACAACGCGATCAATCAATCACGGCTATTGAACCCTCAGCAGGCCACTTCTACGCAGATGATTACCCAATAGAGGAAATAATGGCGTCGGAGTGAAACCATATCCTTGGAGCTTCGCACGCCACGACACCCTCGGGCAAAATGGACGAGCACTCAGGAGTTTGTACAAATACCCGACAACCAACAGCTCTTGGGAAAAGAAGCTGAAGAATGGGTAGCTCCAATCCATGAAGGCGAGACCAGAGCTGCTATAGATAAACTGAAACGACATAAAAGTGGTGGGACAACAGGACTCAACCATGATTTCTACAAAGACTTCAAAGATGAACTATCTCCCGGGCTTACCAAGCTATTCAACGCAATACTTGACGGAAAAGGAGTCCCTGAATCGTTCCTTCAAGCGACCATCGTTCCACTGCGGAAAAATGGAGACTCGACTGATGCCATGGATTACAGACCAATAGCACTGCTCAACGCGGCGTACAAAAATTTCGGCCGAATTTTAGCAGAACGAGTACATGGAGTCATGTCCAAACTGATCAGCGAATCTCAACACGGGTTTGTGCGAGGTAGATCTATTGACAAGGCAGCTATGATTCTCCGAACAGCAACTGAGCAAAGCAAAGACGACCCATCAGAAGACTGGGAAGGTGGCCCCGCAGTAATGTGCATAGACATCAGAAAAGCCTATGATACTCTGGACCGACACTTTCTCCAACTCGTGCTACGTGAATACGGATTCTCTTCCAAATTTATTAACGTGATTCGATTGCTGCACGATGGTACAACTGCCCGATTCCTGGTTAATGGTCAAACTTCCCAAGACTGGGAGATTAAATCCGGGATACGCCAGGGCTGCCCACTAGCGCCTCTCATTTTTAACCTAGTCATCGACACCCTTGCTCAAGCCATTGATCGCAATTCAAACTTGAAAGGGAATCTGATTCCTGGACCCCGACGATTCCGCCACAAGTTTACCGGATTTGTTGATGCCAGCACAATTTTCCTGGATTCGCTTCGAGAAATTGACACTGTTGAGATTACCCTGGATTCTTTTGGTGATATATCTGGTCTTCGCGTACAGCCTCAGAAAAGCATACTCATAGGACTAAACACAAGAAACCCGCCAAAGAAATGGAACGGATACCCGGTGCTACAACCCCATGAAACCACGAGACAACTCGGGTACTGGGTAGGTAACAGGGATTCTACCAATGAGAACTGGAGAATTCGAATCGAAAACATACGAAGAAGACTCAGAATCGCAACTACAATGAGCAACTCTGTCGTACAAAGGATTCAATTATTCAATGCAGTGGCTCTACCCGCAATTTTATATACCGGAAAGCAGTATATCCCGCCAAAGAAAACACTTAACAAACTCGACAACTTGCAGAAGAATTTTGTGTGGAAAGGGACGACAGTAGTAGAGTCCTCCAAGCACAAGATAAGCCCAGCTCTGGTTTTACACCCATACAGGCGGGAGGACTCGGCCTGCAGAACATCGGTCGAGCTCTCAGAGCTACAAGATGTAACTTAGCAGAAAGATGGATCAATGGAGATGATGACGTGTATAAAGCAGCATGGCACTCAGTGGTGCACCCGGGAGTAAAAGCTAGCCCGTATTGCTGCAGCTTCCGCCCCACAATCGACGAAATGATACGTAAAACACTAATCGAAAGCAAAGGACTGCCCCAAATCTCGGCACAATGTCTGGGAAAAGTGGAGTTATGGGAAGCCCAAAATCAAAGCCTACGGACAATGATACCCATTCAAAACAAAACATCAACAACAACAGAATCAAGCAAGACGTACACCTCTTGCTACTGGACGGATGACGAAAGTCTGGGATACTCGACAACAGCGGACCCGTGGAACTGACAACTTCCACCGGACGCAAGCTTCCTACTGCACTCACCGTGGGATGACAACGCTGTACTCGTAGACAAAACGGGCAGACCATTACGACAAAACGATTTTCCGATGATTAAAACGTGCACCATCCAAGACATCGTCACCTTCAGTGGCCGTGATTACTACGACTACGGCATTCACTGTATAAAAATCAAACCACCATTGGCAGACCGAGACAGCAAGAACAAATACCTCCAAAAAATCCAGAATTGGTGCTGCAGTGTTCTCCAGAGTATCCCGTGGAATTTGTGGAGCTTGCAAGACGAAGCCCCGAAACCCTTTGCAATTCCAAAACTTCAGCAACGACTGCACTGGACCCTGCAAGAAATAGGAGAGACACCGGTTATTGCAGCCAGCACTGTCAGCCCTGCAGGACCTCCAGCTTTCCATATGACAAGAGGAAACGATGGATGGTTATGGAGAACGACATGGGTAGATGAAGATTATCACAAAAGATCAGACTACCATGAAATACAAGCCTGGATACGAGAAGTAGGAATTAGTTTTATAGCAAACCCCCTGAGTGTGCACGTACCCATGGAAGGCCCACCCTGATACCAATGCAATCGCCATTGCGATGACGTTGCGAAAACAGCGCACGAAACTAGCAAAGCTACACAGCTACTACAACTTGACCCCCATGATTGACAAGATAAAGACCAGAGCAACGAATTCACCATGGGGACAAGCGGCACTTTAACAAAGCCCGGCTCAACTATGGAATCGCGACGGACTCTACACAGACTACCAGAATTGGACAATCTACCGGATACCATTGGGAGTGCTCAATTTGAGACACAATGGATGGCCACAAAATCGACAATGCCCCGACCAACAATGTCAGTGTTTGGAAGAAACCATTGACCACATCACTTGGGAATGTGCCAAAGCGAGGGCATCCTGGGCAGTTTGGATCAATTCATGGATGGGTGAACAATGCACCGACAACCAAGTGCAGCAACTCCGAACAGCTGTAGCTAGCCGGAAAGTGCCGCCGATATCGATACCATTCCTATTCATTGCACACCATTGCATTGGCAGATGGACATACCAGCATACGGCTGCAATGCAACTACTTTGGCAAATCTGGTCGACCACAACCCCGGCAATACTGTGGCGATTCCGAGTTGATGCAGTATTCAACAACAAACACAGCAATGCAGAAGTGACAAAAGCCGCAGTTCAAACGGCAGGAACCTACCAAGTTCAAGCTATAACGAGTGCATGGAAGCGGAACCCTGCGAAGAAAATCCAAGGGATGTGTCTCGATACTTGTCAACAAATTATGAACACCGCAACCCGAAACCCAATGCCCACAAGTGTCAAGGCATGAATTCTTGACGCTGCCTACATAAAAAACGAACAAGGAAACTGGAAAAGAGGATGAGTCTTGTACTATCATCATAGTGATCCGACATGGGAATCCATTCGAGCCGGCAGCATGAGCATCGATCAGCAGCATAACCAACTTGAAGTGGTCGGAAAGGTGATTCTCGAAGGAATTAAAACTTTAACCGCAGTGGTAGCGCTGCAGCAGGTATTCTTACGCATCAATACCCTGGACAAGAAGATCAGAAAACAACTGGATAAGGAGAACAACCAACTGGAACCATTGCGTCAAACCCTGAATAATCTATTTGGCATTCTGTGGGAACAACCATCTCAAGCGAGGCTCAAAGCCACGAAATTCCTGGCTATGACAGGAATAAACCAATATTTGGACCTGCAGAACAACAACCACAGCACAATCCATGAATTCATCCGACAAACGGTGCCGCAACATTATGCGAGTGTTGCGGACACCCACAGACAGACACACGGCATCGTCGCGCGTCTTACTACATTTCAGGCTTCTATAGAAAACAAAACATAATGAAAACCAAATAGAAGGCCACTTCAAACCCATATCGTAAGGCTTCCCATGAAAGCGAGCACAAGGAGCCCGCGAACAAGACATACTGCCGCGAGCACCGTTCACTTTCTACATCACCAAGGTTCGCTACTCTGCGTCCGATCACCATTCATTCTACACCCGTCGAAATCTTTGCTTCGACAACACGAGTTCGCTCATCATGGTACTAGCTCAGTCTTCAATCTGACAGCAGCTAAGCATAAGCCTGCTACATAGGCACGGTCTATCGCCATGGACAGCCTGTGCGACGCTGATACAAGCCGTCTGACAACCCCCCCTCCCCCCGGCAGATCCATTCCGCGCCAATATATATGACAAGTATGCACATCGACGACGCCGTGAGAGCTTTCGAGAAATGCGAGGAAGGATCTCAAACCCCCGCGCCGTCCTCATGTGCGTGGTGCTCCTCCTCGTGGCTCCAATTGTGTACGTAATGGTGCCATCTCCTTCTCCCATTCATCTCGCGCAGCTTCTTCCTGCGAAAGCACCGCGTTGACAGACATTAATTAGTGAGAGAGGCTGCAGTTGCCGACGTGCGTGGTGCTTCGTTAGAAGTCGTTGTCACTGTTTAAATGTGGCTTAAAATGATCAGGTATCACCTCTGCAGGCCTCACAACGCGGCCAAACTTTCCTAGCAGAATGGCGTTGGTTAATCGTGCCTGAAGGCGTATGCCATAAAGTGTGGGGATAACCACCAGATCTAACGGGCTTCGCTCCATAAATGACCACGTCTTATTTCAAAATAGTGACCAAATGGCGGGTGTCGAGAGGGTGTATCTCGACGTCGTTTGCGCCGCTAGACGTTCGAGGTGTAAATCTTCGAATGCACCTGACGTCGACAGCTCTATTCACGAGTAGCAGTCGTATCAACGTGAGCTACAAAAATGTAGAAGAGATTTACCACTCAAGCATGTATACGCGTTGTATACACTTGTATTACTAAGTACGAAAGAGCGATCTTGAAAAAAAGGAAAAGAGAGGGAGCAAACCAATAATGCTTGTATCCAACTCTGACAAGCACTAATATCACTAGTAGTGGATGTCAGAGTTGGATACAAGCTGCGAATCCAAGAAGTTCTGCTTATCTCACTGGCTAAAAAAATGAATTGGATTCCATGTGATCTTACCCATGGTTTTTTCGTCCAAGTGATGACTTGGAATCCAAGGGCCGAAGATCGCAGCATGAACGGGAAGGCATCGCGCGTCAAGAAGAAGCCGATCTTCTGGGATCGCTACAGTGTGAATGAAGGCAAGTCTTCACTGCAGGTCGTCTTGGATTGGCTCTCCACGGAGACAAACTATAACAAGTGGCGGGGTAGCGACCGTAACAACGGAAACACCAAGGAAGCCCTGCTGAAAGAAATCTTGCCGGAGTTGAAAGCTGAGGGATCATGCATCGCACAACTGGCGACGCTCGTGAAAAAAAATACCATAGAGAAGCAGTTTCGGGAAGCTGTTGACTTCCAGGCGCAGACCGGCTCTAGCATCACGAGCGAATCAACTCTCCGAGGTGAAATTCTCAGGCGCTGTCCCTATTACTACAAACTCTCTGATGTATTCGAATCCCGCCCTCGGATCGTCCTCGTGTTACTTTGGACGGCATCGACGACGAAGAGGAGGCTGTCGGAAGGAGTAGCATCATTGCCCAACGTGCCGAGAAGCGTCCACTCACTCTCGATGAAGACGACACTGATGCAAAGCGCCAAACGAAGGACCCTGTAGATAAGCTGCTTGAGCAGCAGAATAGGGTAAGTAAGCAGAGGGCGGAGAAGACTAACCGTATGCTTCAGCTTCAGGAAACCAGGTTGAAACTCAAGCAACGCGAGGTCAAGTTGAAAGAGGTCCAAGCAAATGTCGATTTAACCTTAAAGAAGGTTCAACTTGAGTTTGGACAACGCAAGGCTGTCGTTCAGCTGCTGCTTTCACGTAAGCATCTTCTGGACAACGGCGTCTCTGTCGTCGAAATTGAACGTCTTCTCCCTCCCCCGGCGTGATCGGTGCAGCTATCGATAACGCGATACGGTAAGTTAATACCGTTTGTTAAACACCATCCTCTCAAGTACTCACGGCGTTCTACACCTGTCGTGCCATCATAGGTCAAGAGATCATCATCTTCATTTGCTTCGTCGTTGCCGCCAGGCTCTGGTTGAATCCAGTCACTCGGAATATGGTCAGCAATGACCATGTTGTGGAGGATCATACACGCCCGGATCAAGTTGATTGCATCCCTGATTTCGTTTTTGTTTCGTAGTGAGCATCGTAGCTTTCTGAGCAATGCAAATCGACTTTTCAGCATTCCGATGCAGTGCTCAACACGGATCCGTATTTTGGCCAGGCACTTGTTGAAGTAAGTCTTTTTGATATCAAGTTGACCACCTTGCGAAGTTTTAAACACAGGGACTAGCACTCGCGAAGCCTGGTACGCAGAGTTGCTCCAAGCAAGTACTGCTCGTCACCGAAGTACTCATCTTTGTGTAGCGCGACTTGTCGTGGCTAGAACCAGGCCACCCTGTGTTCTCGTAGCGAATGCGGCACAAGTTGTCGCATATCACCAACCCGTTGATAGCATAGAAGGCCTCGCGTGAGTAGTAGTCTTCACCGTGATCTTGTGGCCGAGTCCGCAGCGGGAAAAGTGTAACATCGATCATACCAATACAGTGAGGCAACGTTGAGACATTCATGACCCTCTCGGAGATCTCTTGTCGCTCCTCAGCATCAGGCCACATGATCACCTTGCTTCTGAAGCTGAGAAGCGTCCGTAACGTCCGCTTAGCTAACAGATCCTCTGAAGTATGGCCGCCTACCGACAGAAGTTGGCCGAACGGCCTTTGCCATCAGTCGAGCCTTGCATCTTAAGTATCCCCAGAAGATGTAGTTCCACGCTCAGTCTTTGTTGGTTCCCAGGTGTGCTCTTAAACTCTGTGTGGCCAGCGATGAGGGCGCTCACTATGTGGAGAACGGGCGGGACAATCGAAAGTGGAGCTTGAGCTCCGAGTCGGGCATGTCCCTGAGGTAAATTTGAATTCTGGAGGGGGGGGGTCGCGGAACACGATGACGGGGAGTAAGGTATCGCTTGACTTTCAAGACAACGTACAAGGCAGAAATCTCGTCAGTTGGTCGTCTGCACTAAAGCCATCGTCATCGTCACTCAGCTGTCTGTCCAGCGCGGTTTTCCAGAGCTTGCGAACGGCACTCATCACTCTCCGCTTTCGACTTCGAGTTGGCATTTTGCCGACTGGGGTGAAAGGTCGCCAAGTTTGAAGCCAGCGCTTGGTTCGGGCTTAGAAAGGTAGTCAAAGTTCGGAAGCTGTCAATGGGTTAAATAACTTCTTGGATTCGCAGCTTGCATCCAATGCTGACAACTATTAATGGATGCGAAGAGGCCTCGCGGGGGCGACGAAGTCCTGGCCCCCGCCGACCTCAAAGACGCCTGGACAAGTGCAGAGCAAGACAAAGACACACAGGACGATGACGCACAAGAAGCGGAGGTCGAGAGCGAGCCCCCTCCCCCCCTTCCCGCGACTCGAAGACGTTCCGTTGCCAGATGTCATTAGGGCGCTGCCCCACGTTCTCAGGCTTATCGACATGCTGCTCATGTCGCCTAAAGAAGCTGCCACGGAAGCCGCAAGAACGGGCCAATCGGATTGGCTGGACGAATGCGACGTGAAAGACGCTCTCCTGGGAGCGGCGGCCAGTGGGCACCTGGATATTTTGATACACTATTACATTGAACCGAGTGATGAAGAGCAGATGAAGGAAATGGCTGCCGTTATACAAAGAGCAGCAAGGCGTGCGGCGGACGGAGGTCACTTGGATGTGATCCAATTTCTGCTGTTGGAGAGGGTCGACTGGGTACAGAATAATGTGGAGTCAACGTGTATGGGGTTGGTCCCGCGCTAGAAAATGCAGCAATCGGTGGACACATTGACATTGTCAAGTTTATGGTGAACCATGCAAAGCTTAAGAAATACGTGTGGGTGTACACCAGATGGAGGGATGTCGACGCACTAGCGTACGCAATCTTTTACGGGTATAGCGACCTGGTGGAGTTCCTCTTCAGTGTCTTCGCAGACTATCACTGGGCCTTAAGTATGGCGATTGATACTTCGCAGCCTGCCTTACCGGATCCCTACCGCGCACGTGCCTGCTGTGGTGTCGTTGCTGGAGGCACGCACAAGTGCGTGCCTAGTGTGAATACGGCTATGTGATTGGTTGATCCTCATGATTCGCGGCTCGGATTGGCTGATATAAGGAAAAGTTGAAGTTTCCCTTGTGCGTGCAATCTGCAGCCGATTTGCGCCTTTACTTTTGCACCTCCGATCGAACGCGATGGCGTTAGAGGGTCTAACTTTGTGTGATTGCAGGGGTGCCATAGGGACTTCTTCGACTCACATCGACTACCAAGCCTCGTTCGCTATTGACTATTGATACTCTCAATTAATCGAGAATTCGAAAATACTGAAACCCTGCATTCATCAAGCTGTTGGTAGAACACGAGAGAATATCGACTGCATCTGCCGTCGCCGCTATCCTAAAGGTGTCTAGATTTAGACAAAAATCTCATGCTTTGCGTGTTCATGATCAGCTTGGCATTTTTGTTTCCAACAACAAATGCTGGATCGTTTCTGAGTTGTCAAATGCTACTGCTCCGAAATGATATGGAAGGTAAACAACGCGGATAGCCTATAACGACAATGTTAATAATTAGGTTCACGGTGCAGTTTAAAGCCACGTCTTCCCAGGATTGCCTAGCTAGTTCGCGAAATATATTGCTTGTAGATGGACTGCGAGCTAGATTCACTATCGCATGGCCTATAATGCAACACCAAACAATGGCGGGTATGCGGGTGAGGCTTGTAGTGAAGTGTTCAGAAGGAATGAAATCCGAAAGTGAGCTCCATTAAGCTACATTTGAGTTAGAAATCCTAGTCTGTCAGCTTTCTCCTAGTCATACTACATCTCCTACATCGTCGTACTTAATCTGAGAAATGAGACGGATAGGCCAAGCCTACCGGAAGATTTGCCCGGAGGCCCGAAGACACTACTAAGACACGATCATCCGGGTGTGGAACTCTCCAAAGAGATCAAGTCCAAGTTGAGGTGAGTGGGCGTGGAGCCACGGGTAAATCTACCTCATTTCATATCCTAATTGCGGTTGTGCACCCGATAGGGGTCCCGCATTGCATATTAACTAGAGTGCGTTCCAGTTGGAGGAAGAAGGTCCAAAAGGAAGGTTTGAACAGAGCACTATTGTATGATACGACTGTACTGATATGTGTTAGTTTCCCTTAATATTTTGGGGATGGTGCTCATGCGAGAAAGCGGACCGGGATTACCAGTATCCCAGAAGTGCGGCAAGTTGACTGGTGTTGAGACCGACCTTTCCACGGTCAGAAAGAATATGGAAGGGCTACGTTTTTTTGTATATAACTCTGTTTGTATTTGGTTATCTGAGTCGTAGGGTCTACGTCCGAGGTTACGTACGGCCGCGCACTCACGACCTACATCTAACAACTCCTACCGGTGGAACTCCTTGTGTTCAGGTCTAACGGTCGAGACTATAGCGATTGACACAAGGGACTCGCGCTGGCCTCGGACGGAGCAGTCCGTCTGTAGCCATCCACGTCTGGGCACGTGAAGCTATACACCTGGGCGTTCTAGCGTTCACCCGCCTCGCCTTATGTATAGGGAAACGGAAAAAGATCGGTGCTCATGCCTGCACTTATTGGCACTTCGTCCGACCCACGTGCTATCCGTACAAACGCGAGTGCTGGGGATTGGTTACGTATCGATACGAGCATCCTTATCGTTTCATCTTGAATGGTGAAAACTATAGTCGATGACTCGAAAATAACGTCAACTAGCACTCCCAGAGTTCAATACACCACGCCTTTAGCAGGTCTATCGATTCGTGTGATTTGAATTGACGTGTATGCCAGGTATCAAATAAATAATCAGCGCCATACCCCAAATTTCGAATAGGGAAGATTCATCACCATGTCAATTTCTGAATCGCCGCTATAAAATTGTCTACTACTCGAATGGGGAAGTTGTTTTGGATCAGTATCGTTGCTGCTCTCACAATTGAGGCGAGGCTGGTGAACGCCTTTTACTGTACAGGGGTGTCTAGCGCGCCGGTTAGGTGCGGCCCCACAGAATCAGTCTGAACGACCAAAGTCGTTCAGGCTTGCGGGGTTGGTCGGAATGCCCTTCTCCGCCCAGGCGCGAGTACTTCGTGTGGAATCACGAAGACTCGTGGTTCGGACTGAGGGGGGCCTTCTTGCCGTGTGACCTTGTGCAATCTCTATTGGGCCGTTTAGACATTCGGACTGTCTAGGATTTCCACCGGGTGAGTTGTTCTGAAATACAGATCGGATACAATAATACAGAGTGCGTTCGAACTTCCGAACGAAGACGCAGGGGGGTTAGTCGGTACAACCTGAGGTTAGACAACGAGCGAAAGCTTTCCAGAAAACCAACAATACAGAGAGTTATGCACAAATATACAGCCGCCACTTATTATTTTGGACCATTGGGCGGTGGGTCTCTTCGCCAGTCTCACTTGGACTCCGAACGAGGTACTGGTCAGCCTCGTCGGCTCCTCTCTCTCAATATTCACAAACTCGCGCACCACCCCCTAAAGGAAACTAGTTCCAGTCAGAAGAACAATACAGAATCACTACCAAATACAATCGCTTTCACACAGCAGTCTATCAATCAAGTCCCAAGGGTGACTACCAACAACCTCTTAGAACAGCAGTTAATATGAAATGGATGTCAGGACGCCAACCAACTAGAATATGAAATAGGCGGATCAGCCTGAGCGCGCGTCTCTCGATCACCGCCTAATGTTACTTGACCTTCTTGAGAGTTCCACGACAGGCTCCGCGCGCCTTGCCGTGTCCAAACGCGTCGACGTCGCAGCGGGCCGGGCCTCCAAATGGGTCTCCCACCGGCAGGTTTATCTTTTGGCTGTAACACGTGTCGTCGGGGCCCTTACAATGTCCCCAAGTAGCACTTGTACCTTCGCTGGCAAATTGAACTCTCTGTTAATATAGGTCTCGTAAAGACGTCTGCTAGACTTCTAGTCAACATGCAGGTACAAATCACTAGGTTTCACTATAGGTCGGTCAGCATAATCATTGGAAATTCCAGCGAGCGTAGAGTGCCCTCCCGTGCGGAACATATCCGGTCGGTTTGCTTGGTCGATCGTTATCATCTTACCCGCAGTATACTTAAACCCTGGAAGGTCGGATTCTGGGTTCAAATCAGGGCTGGCATTCGGACTGTTCAGAGTCGAAATGAAGTTTTTCTGACTCGGACCTCTTCCTTCAGAAAGTCTTCATCCAGAGTCACCTTCAGCACTTCACTTGAGCTTAGTATGTATCATGCGTCAGAACGCCGGGCGGGTCTCAGACTTCACAATCACTCTTGGTATTCCACAGGTGCCACAGGCGACTTGCTCCACAATCAACAAGACTTTCTGACCAATCATCCACGAAAGTATCCGAAATATGCTGGGGCAAGGCGCTGTTCCTTTTGGGAACCAGCCGCCACGTGTCACAATGACTTGGTCATTTATTGTGACTCCTGCCGCATTTTCAGGACTTGCAAAAGCGTATTGTTGCTGCGTTAGCTCTCTCAACTTATCCATGTACTCTCAGTTGGCATTTCAGGCACGACAAGAATGTTAATATCATCGATGAACTCCTTCACCCATATTCCACCTAGAGGTTGTCAATAATCTTTTCCCTATTCACGATCAGCACGAAATCGCACTGATTATTCCAAAATAACAATTGTTACAAACAATTTCCAGTCGGACGGTGCAATGTCAACCAAGATGCATGTTTCTTATTCTTAGGATCAGCAAAAAAAAGTTCTGAATCAACCAGAATATGCTGGAGAAAATCGTCGGTCAGGAAAATATGAACACTGGGACATTCATCATATTGTTTTGCTTCCGTACCAATCGATCCAACTTTGTACCTCCAATTTTTTAATTATCGAGACTTCATCCACAACAATAATGTGAATAAGCCTCTATCCAAGCTTAAGAAAAAGTTAGCCAATAAACTACGTGTTCCTGTCAGCGCGGTTTTTACAATGTTTACACTGATTCAATGATTCGACTCTTTCCTTTCCACCCTCACCTTCGAGAAACATTCGCAGCTGCTCGACTCGGAAAATTAGATCAACCCAACTCATCAATATTTGCTTGCTTATCACCGGCCAGTGTGCTATCCCGTAGCGGTGCTCCGGGTTGCCTCCACCCCTTGGCGACGAGACGAGCCTAATGCCTGATCACCTGCCCATTTTCATCGCGCTTCAACGCAAAAACCCACCGGCATCCGATCGGGCGCTGGCGTGTTGGCTTGAGAACTAGCCTCCAGGTCTTGTTCGCAATGAGCGACTTAAGCTCACTTGTGATTGCCTTCTTCCAGTCATCCTGGTCGACACCTGTAGTCGCCTCTTCATACGTCTTTGGGACCTCCTCTGTTACAGTCACCTTCAATTGCGAGTTGGTGATCACTCTACTCGGCACGGCCTTGGTCCATCTTTTGACGCTTGGTACCAATTGCCGAAGGTGCCACGACTTGCTTCTTTCGTGCACCACCTTCCAGGATGGCTACACTTCGTGCCGCTTTACGGAAGGGGTACTTGGTACCACTTCTTTTAACAAGATTTCAGTACGTGGCTTCAGAGCCACTCGATATGCATTGACTAGGTTTAATTATGGTAGATAGTTAAAGTCATACATTTACACCACAGGCGGCTTTGCCACAGATAAAGAAAGCAAATACAGTTCAGTTTTAGCATCAAAGAGTGTATTTGCCTTGGGTTAGGAATAACGACTCTTTGAGTCTCTCGTTAGTAATACTAGAGGGATCTACGCCTCTGCGAAGGCTTAGGGGTTCGGAGAACCACAAGCTAAGACTCGGAGAGTCATACGTCTTCCTCTGACGCGCTACGCTACGCAGCCCCGCTGCCGGTTGGACCATACGGAATAACTGCACCTTCTGTGGTCGTGTCACGTTGAAGTGGGATCACAGCATCGCCTTCAGGAACAGTCAGAACACCTTTTGACGGTTGTCCACCAGTGACTTGAGAGTCCGAAACAGCATTCTCGCCGTCTTCATAATCCGTGTTCTCGACCAGGTACTCGGGGTTGGTCGTCTCCATGACCTTCACGAAGCGCACGATTTGCACTTTCCCGGTCGTCACATCGAGACCTGATATCTCTTCACACCATCTTCGTAACCCATGAAGCTACACTTGAACGCCTTAAAATCGAGCTTGCGGCGCTTCTCGTCGGGAATATGCGCGTAGCCAAGTGCACCAAACACCTTCATGTTCTTGAGCTGCGGCTTGGACTGGTACACAGTCTCGTAGGGTGTCTTGACCGTCACCGAGTTGGGGATCCGGGTGATGACCCAAGCAGCCGTGTTGACGGATTCAGCCCACCATTTCTTGTCGATGCTCTCGTGGTAGAGCATACAGCGAGCCATCTCGACTAGGCTTCGGTTCATGCGCTCAGCCAGCCCATTTTGCTGAGACGTGTACGGCGCCGTCTTCTCATGATTGATGCCGCTGCGATTGAGATAGGCCTTGAACTGTCGACCAGTGTACTCACCGCCATTGTCTGAACGCAGGCGCTTGATCTTCTTGCCCGTTGCGTTCTCCATCGCTGCATTGAAGATCTTGAACTTTGACAGCACCTCCTATTTGGCCTTCATGAAATAGACCGTCACATAGCGTGAGTAATGATCGATGAACGTGACGACGTACGTGCAGTCACCAGGTGTCTTCGTCTGCATTGGACCCATCACGTCCGTATGCACCAGGTCAAGCACACCATCACTCTTGCCGAGCTTGTCCAGGTATCGCGGGAAGTCATCAGCTCTATCTTGCCCATGCAGCAACCTGCGCAAACATGGTCCGTTAAAAAATCGTCTGATACGTGAGGTACTCCCTCTGCCATTGATAACAGCTGTTCGTAGCGCTTGTACGAGATGTGGCCGAGACGGGCGTGCACAGCAGCCCATGCCTCCTTACGAGATGACGTCGCAACGTTGCACACTTCATCCCCCACTGTCTTCAGTTTGTTGATGTTTCCACAGCGCTTGGCCTCCATGCCAGTAGCATCGCCATAGTGAAATACATACTTGTCCTTGCCGAACTGCGCGACGACGTCATCTCGGCCAGCTTCGACATCGAGATTAGGCTTCCTTCAACTTCTGGGATGTACAGTACATCCGACAACGTGACGGACGTCCCGTCCATCAGTGTCATACCGACGATGCCCTTTGTAACTGCGTCGATCTTCGTACCAGCCGCGATCGTAATGCGGACTGGCGTCTTCAGGTCCGTCATGGACACGAACTTGTCCCGGACGCTGGTCATTTGCGAGCTTGCACCTGAGTCGACGACCCATTCTGCCTTGCCATCGCACTCGTCGCCGTGAACGCAAAGTCGGAAGTATCCCGTGCGACTTGTCCGCGCCCTCGTCGGCCTTCTTCTTGTGGCACTCAAACTCCTTGTGTTCAGTCTTCTTGTAGTAGAAGCACTTGCCATTGAACTTCACGATGTGGGCCAGTCGTCCCTTGCGCATGAGCTTCATCCGCATGTTGAACTCCCAGTGGCAGTAGTTGTCTTTCACGAGCTTGATCGTTTCCGCGTAGCTTGGGCTCAGAACCATTTGAGAGTATCAATAGTCAACAGCGAATGAGGCTTGATAGTCGATGTGAGTCGAAGAAGTCAAATTTGAAAGTGATTGAGTTAGAATGAGGCCAAACGCCTTTGCCAGATCTACCCACCTGTGTCTTGCCAACAATCTTACAAAGCTTAATTCTCTAACTGCATTTCGTTCTAAAGCGGCTGCACAAACCAAGCGCAAATCGGCTGCAGATCGCATGCACTAACCCAACTTACCCTTATATCAGTCAATTAAGGCCGCCAAAACGAGAGGATCAACTAATCACATCACAGTATCGACACTAGGCACCAACATCACAGCAGACACGTGCCGCGGTAGGGATCCGGTCAGACAGGCTGCGAAGTGTCAAGCGCAACAGCGGTAAGTTTACGCCGAGAATAATTACTTTACTTCGTAAACTACGACGGAAGAACAGTGTACCATATTTCTGGCCAATGAACGCTTTGGTTGCCTAGTCGTGCAAGCAGTTTTTAGTTTTAGCCAATCGAATTCGATCTCACAAAATACCGTGGAATCCTAAAATTGGACCTTCTGGGGCCTATCTTTGACGGAAGCCGTTCCTAAAGGATTGTTGCCTACTTCCTCCGGATGGAAATGACTGTCCGAAGGCTCCATTGCGACCTCGAGATAGGCAACCTGCATTAAGTCATAAACATAATAATTTCAGAAAGGTTATTAAAATTGTACGACAATTGAGCTTCATTAAGTGTGTACTGAGTATGCGTTATCATCGTATATTATACAAAATAAATTATAAACAATTATTCAAAGTAACAGTAAATCGAAGTGATCAATACCTTTGGCGTCTCGATGAAGTGCTTGCTTTTCGGTGTCGCTGTTGCAGAGCTTTGTTAGTCAGTCCGTACACAGTCCTGCGATCCTTGTCGTCGTTAAACCACTTTTCATCCACGTGTGTACCACGTTGTACATGGATGAAAAATGAAGTCCTCTGGCGCGTGCTTCTGAGCGTAACTGTCTTATTGGCGTCCGAGAGCAGCGGGTGGAGTGCCTCCGTAACATACCCGCTGCAAGGGCAGTTTGCACAGCCGAGCAAGGAACGCCGAGCTCCTCAGCGAGGAGCGCTCGTTGCCACGCCGATGGACAGGAATGGCGGGGGGGGGGGGCTGAGAAGGCATTACAATGTGCTGAGTGGGTAGAATGAGGATTATCTGGAAATGGCACATGCACCATCACTCTGGATTTTGAAGCAGCCTGATTTTCCCTAAATGTAGGCAAGCGTTCAATCGAACTTCGTCATTTATTATGCGTTTCCAACGGTTGAAAAACCACAGTCAATACATGTAGCACTGCATACTGCTACCGTTCTGTCAATCAGATTGCGGCAACCGAGCCATCAGGAAAAAGTAGCAGCCGTTTTTGTTTTAAAATTTTAGGAAACTAGAATCTCGACAAACCGATTTTGCCGCTTTCAGGTTGTAACTTGCCTAAAACTAACACGTTTTCTACGTTTACACGTTCTATAGAACCGGGTGGTTACGCTGGTCCAATCAAGGTCCCATAGACCTTTCTCCTATCAATTTTGTAATCGTAGCAAAAAAACAAATTTTCCTCGGACAATCATTTCCATCCGGAGGAAGTATCTTCGAGGAATTGGATACACCCACAGGTAGTACCGTGACATTCTTAAATGGAATGACATGAATTTGTATACATTACAAAATGTTGGTGGCTCGCGAAAGGGTTATTAATTAGATTTACGATGCAGTTTAGAGCCAGGTCTTCCACGGATTGTCTAGCTAATTCGTGAAATATATTACTTGTGTAGATGGACTGCAATCTATACTATCACCCACAATGAAACATCAAATAATCGAAATAACTGCCAAACAATTCGACTTGGGATAAAATTGCTGGTTTGCAGGGCTGTTTTGAGTCCAAATAGCTCTTTCGGTCTAACTGGAACACAAAAAAACAAAATAGTTTTTTAGGCTGAAATGAGGCTAAAATGACAGGATCCGAAATTTAGGTGGGGGGGGGGGAACCAACTACTTCAACCTCCGCCAAATGCGTATTTTGCAAAGGAGTTGGTTCGAGCCAAACAAGTCGAACACGGCCTTATGGTTTGATCTTCAGCAGTACTAGAGTACAGCTAGTCGGATGCTGAGCGAGTCAAAAGAGGTCAACTTATCAGCACCTAGCAGATATGTCCGTTGTGCCACCGACTCAAGAGCTATCTGATGTCGATTAATTCTCCATTCCGCGTGGCAATGACAGATAAAGAAACGACTAGTGGCTTTGTTCACTCGTTGAGCAGCACCACAACGTGGATGCTCGTCACTTTCTTGCAAGTTTTGGAATTAGGACTAGGGTCGGCACGGAGACGGCACAGGAAGTCAGAACTGGACCTCAGCGAACAACAAAACAAAACTTTTGCGCAGCAAACGGATGCAGGACATATTTTTGATGAAGGTATACGTCATTTCGTATGGGGTCCTACGACATGAAATGACTCATTGTCGGTGGTTCTGGATCTTGTATTACTATCTCCGTTCGTAAAATAACGGCGTTTTGAAAAAAAAATTGCGCATAGCTCCGCCTCGTTGAACATCGGAAATATTAGTTCTGCAGACAGCCCTAAAATTGACCAAACTTTGACTGGGGGGAATGAACAGAGTAGGGAGAGCGCGGCAAACGCAAAGGTATACGCCCAAGAACAACTAGACAATAGGTGTGCATGTTCCACCTGAGCTGCAGTGTGCTTGTTCCGCAACCGACACCAGACACCAAAGAGCCAACCAGCCCCTAAAGCTCGAAAAGGCGCGGGCAGAGCCGTAGTCACAGCAGCACTAGGCGACAACGCGCACGAAACCGCTCGCTCCCAACGGGGGCGGGGCTGGTTCTGGTTCTGGTGACAACACAGTTCAACTGCTGGATATCCTGTCTCGTTGAGGACCGAGGACTTGAACAGCAACAGCAGCTCATCCTCGGAGCTGTCCAGACCCGAAGAGACGAACGCGCCGCACACGTTTGCAACCACATGGGCAGCAAACCGGCGCAGTTTCTGCATCACGCCCGGCCCAGCGCCACCTCCTCCGCCTTTGCCATTCCCCGCGAAGTTGCATGTTGGGTTTGCTCTAGCTTTCAGACCGCAATGAAAGGCTTGGGCGTCCGCTGGACTGCAGGGCTGCAGACCTTCTTTCTCTACACGACAATCTGTACAACGTCCACACAACAAACGCGTCTGTTATCATAGGAAATGCACTCCTAGAACAACGATTCCATAGCTCGACTTCGTACCTTAGTGTGCCCCTCTCCCCCACAAGGTGGGCCAACCAAGGACCCCTAGATGCCTGCCGCAGCAGCAGTCCCTGTAGCTTGTCGCTCTGCCTTGACACTTGGGAAATGAATTTGGGCGGGAGATTGGATACTCGACCTCTCCACAGATCCCTCGTCAAGCCGACATATTGCATAACTTATCGGTTTATGAGGGCATCTATTTGAAAAGGATATACATCTTGCAAACTCGAGCAATATTCTGAAAAGGCCATCATTTTCCAAACGGAGGTTTATCAGATTATCAACTTGGAGGTCAACACAGTACGGGAGTGAGCTGCAAATTATCACAACCGAGCGAAACGGTTGTGGTATATTGATGGAGGCCGGACATACGGATTACTTGCAGGCTTACTGAGACTCAAATGCGTCGTTGAATTACCGACGCAATTGCGGTGGCCTTGATACATGCTAAATCAAATGCAACCTCTTGTTATCCCAAAGCTAAACGCTCATAGCAGCTATAAGTGCTGCTACCGGCTGGTTCTTCGAGAATAATTTGATCACGCCCTTCTTTACCGTCTTTCCGCGGCTTGCCGCATACGTCACCGTATACGCCTTCAAAAGTTGGTATCTGGCATCAGTCACCGGCAGTCCGAAAATTTTCTCCCAGTTTTCAGTTGTCGGGCGCGTGATCACTCTCCCGAGTTCGTCTGGTGTCAGTTCGTTGGTTACCCTCCACTTTTGAAAAAGTTTCGCCTGCAGTCTCTTGGCCAGCGGCAGCATGTCTGCCTCTTTCTCGAGCGACACAAATAGAGCTCCAAAATCCGTCTCTTTGGTGTGCGGTGCCTTCATCAAGTGATTCAGAATAGCCAAATCGGTGATCGAATCGGACCCCACCTGATTTCTGTACTGTTGTGTGTACTTGAGCCACTGGAGCAGCTTTTGGCTATCTTTGAAAACGTCGTCTTGAAGGCGTATGATGTTGAACACCTCGTCGGGAGTTACTTTAGCCTTCAACCACACGTTGTTCATCACACTGCGGCTGGAAGGTGACGACTGGAACACGTAAAACTGCAGCTTGTCTGCGAGGTTCTTCATTCCGTGAACATCTCGAAGTGACTGGAAAAGCGGCACGAGATCTTTGTCCAGTCGTTTCTTCCTCAGCAAGGCAAGTATTTCGTAGTCGGGGAACTTGTCCGCCCCCTTTGTCATCCTGAATTTGTTCACGTACTGAAGCCATTTATTGAACACCGCGTTCTTGTTGAGATCCACTTTAGCGTTCGCCAAACCTAGACGATTGAAAACTGTCTTCGGACTCGTGTTCGCCATCTGCATCAACTTGGCAACGAATGCATCCACACTTGACGGGGCAGCCCTCTCTTCACCGCCTGTGTCGTCACTTCTGGCCTCATCGTCGAATGCTTCGCCCGCCACCCTCAAAAGTCTTTTCGAAGCTGCAGCCTCCAATGCGGTCGGCGTGTGTAGGTTGGGAAAATCGGCGTCGGAGGCGTCAGGGTTGACGAACGCTGCATTGGGGGCGATCTCCGCAAGAAGGAACACGACCGCGAAGATGGCACAGAGCAAACGCATCGTAGGCTTGCTCCCTTCCTGCTGGTCTGGGGTGGTTGGGAGTAAAATGCGAAGTGAGGAGTGTACAATAGCAGAATGTCAGCACCGCCCTATTTTGATGCTTCAATGCGTTGCACATCGCACATGGTATCTTGATTCGCCTAATATCAGTTTTATCACCACATGGAGCCGGACACACTGTACATTCATGACATCCTTGATGATACTGTATCAATACTGACGGGCCTGCCGGAGCTGGACGTACTAAGTATTAATAGTGCACGTTTTACTTGATTTACTGACCATCAAAGATATCCCCATTCATTTGTAAGTATCGTCAAGGTGAACGGACGAATCCTAACTTCACCAATTGCGTCTTAGATCAGCACATACACTAAAGAGCAGAAGTGCCGATGAACCTGTATAAAATGAACTTGTATACGATGATATCCTGGGGTACTTGATATTAATTGGGTCCACCGTCCCTTTATGTGATAATTCTGTCGAACTTGAACTTGGTAAGTTATGATGCGTTTTTTGCCAAATTATATATATTCTAAGAACCGCGTACCAACTGACCTTATTATATTTTTGAAATATGAAATATTTCTGCTCGGTTCGTCTGACTTTAGGAAACATTTACCGTATCAACCCCCCCTATGACGATAACTTGCTATATTTGATAGCGAAAGTGTCCACGAGCTGTATTAGATAAGGAAGATACACCTTAAGACGTACAGATCGGGAACACCTGATGTTTTAGTTGCGCAGCGTCACGCAATCTTTGATGACCAGATTAGTCGTAGATTATGCGCATCGCCGGGTATGGCGGAGGTGCATCCTTGTTTGGAGCTAGATCTCTTAATACCACTAACCATTGGTTATTAATGGAGCAGCCGTCTGAGACGTAGCACATATTAGAATGTGGAATGGAAATGCATAAGAGGGGCAGTAACAGAGCAGACGTTTGATTGGCTCTCAGGTCTGCTACGGCATCGCTATTCCGCATTCTAAGTTTGAGCCTGGGTCGCCCTAATAGTAACCGAAGTGTCTGCTACCACGGGGAAATTATGTTTGCCACACCACAAATGTGCTCACCTGTGGCACGAACTGTGGCAATTTCAGGAAAAGTATAGGTTCCGGGGAGGGGAGGAGGGGAGAGGGGGCGCTTACTATTAATCCACGACTGTCAAATAGGTATCCGAAGAGGGTGACGGGGGCGATGGAGGGCATGCTGCCTGCGCGCATGGTGTTTCGTGCTTCTGCGGCGGCGCGTACTGGTCGTACAGTGTGCGCAAAGCGACCGACACGGAGCGCGCCCTGTGCCAGATGCAGCTGGCCTAGCGCGTGGGGTTTGCGCGAGTGGCGCGGCGCTTTACTTACTCCAGGTAGGCTAGGCGTTCATGGACGATGCGACACACTATTCCTTGCTACTATAATACATGTACCGGTCTTTTGTAGTACACGCTGGTGGATCTGAAGCGCTGTGTGGTTGTGGTGTAACACCTTGTATTCATCTTGAGCATCAATACATGCAGAATTGCGACTGTCAACAACGAGCGTGCCAATAAGTATATTAAACGCGTGAGCGAGCAAGGTAGGAAACTACACCATTATCAAACCAACATACTTAGTAGATTAATAACCCCCCTCGCAACGAAAAATCACACGCCAAAACTACCGAACACTCCGACTGGAACTTCTTTCGATGCTTGATGTATTCATACTCGAGTCAACTGTGCGAACGAAACCTCTATGGCGCATGACACAAAGCTACGATTTTTAAATTACCGCCACATAGTCAGCTTTACTTTTGTCTTTCAGGATTTTGTCCTGGTTTAGTATATGATTAGCGTGGACCACATAATTACCCCGTGGGACCAAGAATACCAACAAATCCGCGAGATTGGGACACCTGCTCTATTTGATCCCGCAGCGTCACGCCACCTTCGTTGATCCATTTACTGTACCGTATGTTCACACCTGATCTGTAAGGTGTTTGTGGTTGCTGATGCTGGCACCGTATCGCCGAAGTCAGGGTGGGTGGTTTTAGTGTGCGCCTGCAGGACTTTGGCCTTTTCCGCCAATCACAATCGCGTATTCGAGATTGGGACCTCCTGCGCCTGCGGGGTGATGGGCTGCCTGCAGTCCTGAGGAGGTGTACATTGTGCATTGTATTGTGCGTTCGATTCAAAATTTCCGGGAGCGATTGGTTGAATCGATCCTGCCAAACCGATCGGCCAATCGCTCCACCCATCATAAAGAATGAATTCCATGCGTGTTTTGAGGTTTTTCATGCCTTTCAGTACCAGCATACCGCGAAGGTCGCACCGTTATGCTCGCGGCCCTAGTTGTACACCGACGCCTAGCACTTCTCCGACCTATCAATCCTTCGCGGATGCACGGACGACTCTATCTGGAGCAACTGCCCGAGACCGCGGACCATGCGATCAGCATCGCCAGCGAGTCCGACGACTATGACGGACTATGCATCTGACTAGCTATTTATATTTATTTGGATATTGACCAATCACCGTCACGGGGCGATTCACAGCGCGATTTCGAGAGTGGAGCCGAACCGCGCTGGTTTTGCAAATTTGGAGAGAATTGACAATATTATACCTCCTCCGAGGAGTCCTCGAGCTTGGATAAAAAAGAGTCAGTAACCAAAATCCCATACAACAAACGATGTATATACAGTATGTGCATTGTTAAACATCTTGCTACTACTACAAATTATCCAAGTAAATAGACACTTTGAATATCTCTCTATGGAGAAGGTCATTGCTGCGCTGGTGAATTGAATTCCCGGTGGACGGAGAGGAGACGAATTTACGTAAGCTGCTAGAGCCTCATCAGTCCAAGCATCTTCGGAGTGCTTGCACAAAGATCCCCCTCAACCCTCGGAGCAGTGACTGTATACTAAGTATTGTGGCTTTCAACGATTTTGCCCTCCGATTTGACTCCCTATCTCGGAGTCCGATTTATTTAAAACGGACAGCAGTTAGGGTAGAAGGGTCCGATTTAGCTAAATCAGACCAGAAATAAGAGCTCAAGGCCATCTCGGCCAGCATTCGTAATTATCCACATGTAAAGCCGAGCTGAGCGTAATAGCCGTTGGAACCTACATAATATGTTATGTAGGTTCCGAGGGCTATTACGCTCAGCTCGGCTTTGTGGTGTAATTACGATGTAATGATCTATCGTGTTGACTACGTAGTAGCTATGATATTGCCATGACACTCCACTGGGGTCCTCAGGGATATATTTCCTTTTTTTGCCGGCGATGTATCGGGGTTAAATTCGGGTAATATAGTTACCCTCTCGAAAGTGATCGTATCACTTTCTACATGGCTACATTTGCCATGTGGCCCTGAGAGCCACTCAATCGTGGGCTCCGGGGCATATATATAGGTTTCATTATAGGTGTATTGTAGTTTGTATTGCAGGTCAAACTACAGCCCTATAAATATAACTCAACGCGAGTATCGCGAGCGTTTGCAAGTGCAAGCTCGTCGTGGATCTGTCCCGCCGATGCGGACTTATCCTGTGGTGCTCCTGCCAGGAGAAATGTCTTTGGAAGACGAGGCTCAGTTCCAGAACTGGGCTGAAGGAGCTCGCAAGCTGTCCTCCATTGACGCCCTTCGGGCTAGCTTCCGTGAAGCTGATGTTCGAGTCGAACGTAGACTCCGCTTTGAGTTCGCAAAGCTCAAGGCTAAGCGCCAGTTGCCTTCTGCCTACCGGCCTCGCCCCCAGGGCTCTCTCGCACTCGATGCTCCTACTTCTACAGCCAGCGGCTCTCACTCGCGTGAGGTGCCGACTACTCCTTTCCAAGGTCAGAGCCGCAGCTCAACTGCTTGCCTTGGCTCCCCCGTGGCTAGTGCCGAGAAACGTGAAGCGACCGACGACGCGGTCACTGGCCCTCGAGGCACTGACTGTAACGGGGTTACACGAAGGTCACATGTAGTGTAGCCACACTATGTGTCACCTTGACGGAAGGGGTACAAGGTACCACTTCTTTTAACAGGATTTCAGTACGTGGCGTCAGAGCCACTCGATATGCATTTGACTAGGTTTAATTATGGTAGATAGTTAAAGTCATACATTTACACCACAGGCGGCTTTGCCGCAGATAAGCAAATAAATAACAGTTCAGTTTTAGCATCAAAGAGTGTATTTGCCTTGGGTTAGGAATACCGACTCTTTGAGTCTCTAGTTGGTAATACTAGAGGGATCTAAGCCTCTGCGGAGACTTAGGGGTTCGGAGAACCACAAGCTAAGACTCGGAGAGTCATACGTCTTCCTCTGACGCACTACGCTACGCAGCCCCATCGTGTCGATCAAAGCGTCCACGACGTCTGGGCAGTCCTGCCGGAGGGGGGCCTCGTACTCCCATGAGTTTTGTGAGTGAGGATAGCCTCTCCACTTCACAAGATATTGGGTACAACCCTGGCGACGACGTCTCGCCACTAAGCGTTCCACGTGGTAGTGGGAATCTTCCTGCTCGTCGAGCAACGGTGGCGGTGGTCTCCGACCGGATGGATCTTCGCGCTGCGAGTAATAGCGCACTTCAAGCGGGCCGGTCTCGGGTTGAGGACTTCCAGAGTTCCTTGAACTGGGCGACTGGGCACCGCTCTCGTCTCGCCGACGATATTGACGCGCTGAATCAGCGTATGGACTGGTTTCAGTCTCCTGACTCGGTTGCCAACCGCTTGATGCTCCTTGAGCGGTCTTCTGATCATCACTTCGAGGCGCTGGACCGATCGCTCGCTGAGCTCCGTGCTCAGGTGGACCTCCTTGTCACTTCGGTCAGCCGCCGTCAGTGCCGCCGCCCGTGGGGCCAATGCCTCCGCGCTCACCTGAGCCGGGTCCCGGTACGGCTTGAGGAAGCCTACGTAAAACACGGGGTGTGTACGCATCTTCTTCGGAAGATTGGGCGTGTACGCTAAGCCCTTCCTGGCCACGATCTTGAAAGGTCCAATGAAACGCGGGCACAAATTAGTCTTGAAGACCGCAGATACCGCATGTGTAGGTAGGTTCTTAGCGTTTAATAAAACTAGGTCACCGACCTTTAACACATCAATATTGCGTCTGCCTTTTGCATCATCCTGTTCCTTCTGAGCATCCTGGCTTTCAGCCATCGCGTCACGTACTTGTCGTAAGACATTCAAACGCGTGGACACAAACGTGTCAACTTGCTTGCGAACTGCAATTGGGCTGATATCAGCTAGCCCTTCGGTTATCCCTCCCCCACCAAGCCCAGAACCACGCCGTGGTAGCGTCAACGGGACGCGAGGGTGTGTGAGGCCGTTCACATAGAACGGAGTGAAGCCTGTCGAGGCATGCACCGCATTGTTCAATGCAAACTCAACGAGTGGGAGCATGGCGCTCCATTGCTTGGGTCTGTCTGCACAGACACTCCGAAGCATGTCTTCGACTACGCGATTCACGCGTTCAGTCTGACCATCGGTCTGCGGATGGTCCGCCGTGGACATGTCCAGTCGCGTGTCAAGCACCTTAAAGACTGATGTCCAAAACTTGCCCGTGAAACGGGGATCTCGATCCGAGAAGATCGCCTCCGGAGACCATGCTGGCGGAACACGCGATCCATAAACAGCGTGGCTGTTCCTTCTTCATTGATGGAGTCCGGCACCGCTGCTAAGTGAGCCATCTTGCTCAATCGGTCAACAAAGACCACGATGCCCGTGTTGCCCGCCACATCGCGCGGCAGGCCGAACACAAAGTCCATACTCATGGATTGCCAACACCCCGTGGGTACAGGCAAGCTGGCCAACGGCGCCGCCGAGTGCGGCGAGAGTTTGACTCGTTGACACGTCTCACGCTTGCGTACATATGTATTGACCCACTTGTACAGCTTTGGCCACCAATAGTGGGTGCTCACCGAGCTGTAGGTCTTTTCGCGACCGAGATGGCCACCAAGTGGTGTATCATGTGCCTCAAAGAGGATCCGACACTTAAAATCCTCATCGTGAGGGACCACGACACGTGGAGTGTCCTCCGGACCCGTACCGTAGTACAATAGGCCGTCATCGAGTGTGTATCGATGCAGCCTCGCGCGCAGGCGCGCTGACAGTTTAATGTCTGAGTTCTTGAACTCCGCGCTACAGCAGGGCTACTCAGAAATCATCGCTTGCGTACGCCGTGCGAATTAAGTCTGTCACAGACGAGGTCACCGTCGTGACATGAGCGAGCTCATAGTCTGGCCTGCGCGATAACGCGTCGGCCAGAACGTTCTGCGTGCCAGGCTTGTACTTCACCTCGAAGTTATACTCCGCAAAGAAGGAGAGCCAACGGGCCATTCTCTGAGAAAGGTGAGGCGGCTGCGTCGCAGTGCGTAGCAACGCATGATCTGTATAGATCACGAACGGCTTGGAGCCGAGCAGGTGAACCCTGAATTTGACGAGCGCATACTTCATTGCAAATAGCTCTTTGTCGTGAACTGGGTAGTTCTTCTCAGCAGTCTTAAGCTGGCGAGACTCAAACGCGACCACGCGCTCACGCCCTTCAGTGTCTGCTTGCAACAAAGAACTGCTGATGGCAAAGTCCGACGCGTCACAGACGACACTGAAAGGACGATCGGGACCTGGCAGCACCAGGATCGACGCCTGAAGGAAGCTCTCCTTGATGGCTTCAAAAGCCGCTTGATGTCCGGTGCTCCAACACCAGTCCACATCCTTCTTAAGGAGATTGGACAGTGGCCTTGCCACCTCAGCATAGTTCTTGCTGTACTTGTGCAAGTAATTGGCCAAGCCCAGCCACTTCCGTAAGTCCTTCTGGTTCTTTGGAACCGGCCAGTCTACAATGGCCTTGACCTTAGCGGGATCCGCTCGAAGGCCTCGCTTCCCAATGAAGCATCCCAGGAAGGGAATCTCTTCAGCGC
>JAGDFM010000272.1:0-54261 GCA_019155715.1 Phytophthora pseudosyringae | reverse complement strand
CTGCTGTACGTCCAGACAGAGGGTGCACACTATTTCGGCGTGGTAATCGAAGTATGGCTTGCTATTGGCCAAAATGCACTTGTATGTCTAGACAAGGAGTATGTCCAGACAGAGGGAATTCGGTATACTACCTCTGGCCGGAAATGATGGATCGTATGCTATATGATAGATTACAGGTCCAACATGATTATTGCTGGTAGGTAAAACCGATTCGATCGACTTAAGCGGGTATTACTTACTGCTCAGCTCGAAGAAGACTAGACCGGGGCGATCAACTTCACCCAGCGCAGCCTTGGCACTTTCGTACAGAAGCTGGTCGCACTTCAGCACTCGGGGCAGCACACCTTCCTTCCGCTGCTTGGCTTTGCCGAGGTGGTAACGGATACCGATTCCCGCCCTTCTCGCGTAGAATACATAGCATGTAGCTCTGTAGCGTCATGAAGATGTTGTCCAGCTTGTCCGGACTCATGCTCTTGTACGCATCTTCAACGGTGCTGATGCGGTTTTTAATTCCGTGGATGGACACACAGTTATGGATGCTCTGAATCGCGTTGATCAGACCTAAATCTAAGATGTTGACGTCAGGCGAGTTAGGGGGCTGAAACAGCAAGCGAATGCACCAGCCGCCTTCGGTACCCGCTGCCACAATGTCAGGGTCAAGATGGGAGACGTGGGGCTTCGCGTTGTCCTGCTGGATCAAGAATGGGCGTCGCCGGTCTCCTCGTGGCCAATAGCAGGGATAACAATCCGCAGCATATAGTCTTTGTAGACAGCACGATTGACCACTTCGATGTTCCGTGTGCAGACGGGCCTCTGGGACGATTCGGACTACTGCGCTGCGCTACATAGTCTTCCGTCAGCGATCACAGCCCCAACTTGCCGTCACAACTGCACTTTCGGTGGGGGTCCTACCTGCAACATAAATAAAAAAAAGGCTAGAGACAAAAACAAATATAAAATACATAAAATATTGGCGGTCTTACCGCGGTCGTGCAACAGCGGCCAATAACATGGTCTTGGGGATGTAGCGCTTGCTTTGCCTGGTTCGGTGTGGAGGTTCCTCGCCGGGAAACAGCAAGTAGCTGCGCTTGTCCTTATCCTCATAGAGTCACTTTTCGTCCACGTGGATGACGTTGTCCATTGTCTCGAATTCGAGCGACGCATCGTCGATGAAGGTGAGGGCATGCTCAACCCGGGCCAGCTTTTTGCGGCTATCAGAGTAGATCTGATGCGTGCTGTCATGCTCGCGAGCTCACCCTCAGCCAACAGAGAGCGCACAATATGGTGGGAGATGCCTGTCATGACAGCGACACGTCATTCCACCGAGCGATCTTCAATAGAAAGCACTTGCAGTTTAGCAACGACGTCGGCTCGGTCATTCCCCTTCCTCCGAGAGCGTTGCTTAATGCGGCTCTGCCACTCGCCCCTCACAAGACCTGGCTCGACGCTTAGGCAATAGCGGACTCATATCTTGTCGATAGCGGAGGGGCTTCTCTCGAAACGGCGGGCGACGACTGTCTTGGCTCCATGGGGCAGATAGCCGTCGACACTTCGCTTGAGCAGCTCGTCGATGATGCAGCGGCACTCTTGCTCGGTGAGGTTGGGCATGGCGAGGAGGCAGAGGGCTGGTGGTGTTTGCTGTGACCTGGGCGGAGAGTTGCAAAATGAGAAGAGGAAGTTGGCTTACACGAGGACGCGTAGCTCCTCCCTCAGGTGGTGTTTGGAGCCAACCAAACCACCATCCAATAGCTGAAGCTCCGGCGGTTTATTTTGAGCCAATCTAACCCGTTTGTATGCCTCTCGGTGATTATGTTTGTGCGAACTATCTATCATTTCCGACCAGATGTAGTAACACACACACAAAAACAGTCGTACTTAACTGTACTTAATTGAAATTCAGGAAAAAGGCGCCCTTGTTAGTACGAAAGGGTTAGTGAATGTTTTTTGTCTGTGCATACCCGAGGTTGGAGTGATCGATCGAGGCGTCCGGCGGTAACACGACAAGCCAATAAGATAGAAAATAATGTCGCAATAGCATGACACAGCAAAGGTCTCCTTCCGAGAAAGCTCCGAAACGAAAGCTCCACTTCCAACAGCTCGTCAAGGAAGTCTCGGACGTCGAACAGCGCCAATCCGTCGGTCTGCACCTTCTTTGAGCTAGATTCCACGTCGCGAAGCTACTCGAACAGTTTCCGGATGCTTTGGTGTATTGTGCGGGAAAGGGATAAGGTCTTCCAGGCCTTTATCATTGGGCGGAAGGTGCTCGTAGATACGGAAATAACGCGATAGCATCGCGTGGGTTGATTACTGCAGCGTACCTAGGTATAGACTGGCTGGAGTGTGCAGCTTGGTAGCTTGCTTGATCGTGGACAGCGTGCGCATGAGAGTCAGCATTTGCACCAATTCGTTTTCGTGGGGCATATTGGAGCCCATGTTGCCTTCGCATGCAAATCTATCACATCGTATCCTAATAGAATCCCGTCTACGGGTGACGTCGTGGTTCCAACGGATGCCAATGCCTTAACTGGCTGCACGCTCTACCACCAGGTTGCTGGGAGTGCTGCGGATACTTCGGAGTAGCCCATCCACAGCCCCACATTGACCAAGCGGATAACACTGTAAGTCACGTGGCCTGCGCAGCATGAAACCGGGCGCCCTCCAATGATGCATTCAGACTCGTGGCGTGGTTAGTGATTTAATCCTCGGGACCTAGCGGTTTGGACTGAGCGTTCGATTCCCATACCGTACAATTTCCCCTGAGTGGGGAGAAATATTACCTCCAATGAAGGAAACCCACCTTACCACAGGAGGTTAGTGAACCCTGAAACAGTTGGGGGGCATGGAGTATAGGACAGTGCATGGATGTGGAGGAGAGTTCCTGAGTAGGGAGTTCGTACATGAATACCTCGTGTGTAAGTGAGTTCGTTACCACAGCCCCTCCGGCGGTTAGAGGTGTATCCGTTTGGCTCATTCGAAACGTAATAAAGTCCACTCAAAGCCATAGCCTGGTAAACAGGACTTTGCTGATGAGTAGCCATCTTGCATGCCATCATGTGTAAAGCTGCCTCCTCCTACAAAGGAAAAAAAAGCATTTTCGAAACAATGATGCACTCAAGGCGCGGCAGGTCGAGAAATTCGCAATGGAGATAACTTGTAACTGATGAGCTCTGAGAAGGTCGGCGGTACTTGCTAATGGCCTGCACCACATTGGGCAGGAGAAGAGCGTGACGGCCCTGATAACTGCAGTGGGGATATCTCCGGGCGTCGGGGTGAAGATATCGCTGCATCAGTGATATGGCCGCGTTTTTGTTTCCGGGAATACATGACAGTAGTTGGATGGACCGTTTTAACCACTTGGTGGTCCATAGAGACGTATGAAATCGACGGTGGCATAATATTTTTAACCGTGGCTAAGAATACGCTACTAGTTCCAATATAACATTCACCTTCATATGAAATGAAGTTGTTTTCTAGGGGGCGCGAGGTGCTCACGCACAGCGATATTGAGGTGGTGGTTTGCACAACTAACGAGCGGCACACCCATGAGTAAGCCGACTTGTTGTTGACTGCACAATTGTCGCCCCGAAAAACAACACCTTAGTTGGATATAGTAAAAAAAGGCAAATCCGTGCTGTCTCTGCTGCGTGGTCTTCGGCGCTGAGTCCATCCTCCCGCTCGCCTATGATAGACGCCACATAAATGAGATGATGTCGGAGGCCTCAAAGCAACTGGATACAGCAGGGAAGTGCTCGGTGCCGTCGGTCCAGCCGTCGAGAATCAGGCTTCTTGGGGATCTCCCCATCAATGCCTGTCTCAACGGTTTTCACCACCATTTCCATATCTCCGCAGAGCGTGTCAACATATATTGACTGTAAGTTGGTAAACTTATAGTTAAGATGGAAAACACAATATTAAAGATGTTAAAGAACGTTAGAACGCCGAAACAGCAGCGCACGAACGGGTCTTCGCTTCACAAAACAGGAACGGAAGATTGCACATGACGATTCAATGCATCCAACCAAGCCGATTGGTGGCCTTCTGGCTGGCCCACAGGACAAGAAACCCGGTGGCTGCCGTACTTGCGTCACACATCTCGCTCTCGCAGTTTGGGTGGTTGTCACGGATGCGACATCAATTGGTGTAGCCGGTCCGGTGTGTGTGTGGTTGTGGTACTTGCCGCAGGCCTTACAGATTTGATAGCCTGTCGGTTTTCGTCGCTAGTCAAGTGCAGGCGACAAGACAAACCGAGCGACCTACTTGTTGGAAAAAGTATTGGTACATCCCGCTTAGGCGAAAACGCGCATAGAAAGAAAGGTCTTGGGTTCTTGGTGGCCCAGTTGGAGGAAGTTTAAACGTAAATGGTAAGTGAGAAGGGCCGCAATTGTTTTTAGCGGAACACGGCATGTGACGCGATTGGGTTGCAGCAGTACCCCACTGCCAGCAGATCAGCAAAGTATCATATTAGTTTGCGCAGATGTTAATAGTAAATATGAAAGGTTGTTGTTATAGCTATGACCCAAATGGAATATCTTATTTGAAATAAACCATTACATTGATGACCCATATTATGACCCAAATATATTATTTCTATTAAATACCCCAATATATATTATTTTTTCGTATCAAGTTAGAACCCCCAAAGTACGAACCGTACGACACGATTCTAGACTGCCAATAACTGGTCATTCTACCGAAGAAGACCGAGTCGGTGCCGAAAACTGGAATCATTATCGTGACGGAAGTGCTCGAAACCGATAACAAAGAAATCAACGGTAGATCGTTGAAAATCCAAGGCAACTCTGACGATGATTCCGACGACGATAAAAATGACGACGATGATGATTCAGACGCTGATAATGACGACTCGGATGACGACAGTAATGGTTTGTGTTAGCGTTGTGGTGGCGTCCCCCGCAAAAGAGTAAGCGGCGCAGATCGCAGCTCCGATTTATGACTTCCCGGACCCGAATTGGCCTCTCGAGGCGCCTCAAGCGGGGACCAGGATACGTTAAATCGGAGCTGCAGGGCTTTTCAAACCAGTCGTAGAAGCCCCCGCAAGAAAAAAAGACGCGGTTTGTCGTAAATCGAGGTGTGTCCTGGTCTAATTCGGTATGCCTCCATTGTCACATGAAGCCCCAGTCACCCGTGGTGTCGCCTGTGTGTGGACCGGTCAGAACGTTTTGGACAGTGATTCCTCGAAATGGAACGAGCTAAATGTGTCTGCGTCGTATCGCGTGAGGAAGGCCAAAGTGCTAACCTTTTCACCCATGCGTGGGTCGAACTCGTTGCCACGCTTGCCTCCAGTGAAGGTCAGCGCTAGCAACTCCAACGCACCTTCCACAAGTTCGATCGAGCCAAGCTCCAAACAGCGCACGGCGACTGCTTCTCCCTTTTCAACGTCAGCACTTGAGAGCAATGAAACTGCCTCGCTGTCGCGCCGGCAGAGCAGTGCCACTGGCCTCGACACGCCACACTCCGCTTCGAGTCGTGATCGTCCGCAACGCGCTTCGTCATATTGGGCGAACAAGTTTCAAAGCCAATCGAAAGCTGACTTCGTGCGTGGGGATGTGGCGCCTCTTCTTGAGCGATTCGAGGACACGGCGCTGTATCGACACCCGCACCGCAAGCCGCTGCAAAGCGTCCTCGATGACTTGAATTCGTCAGCTTCTCGAGAGCAAGGCGACTCGAAACGATCGCTTTCGTGCCGACAGGCCAGTGATCTCGCCGTGATTCATCGTCACTATCCCCAGGACAGTGTGGCGAAGACCATCGTCAAGAAAAATTACCGCGAACGGGTCAAGGCCTCGGCCTTGGAGCCGCCCGCGAAGGTTGTCCCGACGCGCTTCCTGTTTGAAGGGACAAGGTGTGAACGGAGCTCTCGCTGCGACTACTGCAACTTCGCTGGTGGCGAGCTGGAGTGTGCCGCTTGCAACGTCGTGGCCCATGCGCGTTGCTACCTCGCAGCGTACGCCCAAGACGACAGGAAAACCAAGCTTACCTTCGTGGTGCCGACGACAGCCGCGCCCTTTTCCTCGTGGTTGTGCGCGCACTGCCAATCCGACTTGACGCTCGAGTACGACGAGAGAGCAGCAGACGCACGGGCCGTTCGCTTGGCTGCTCAGCGACAAGTTCTCGCTAGTGCGCTCACCGCATACGTGCGCATGATGAAGGACGCCAACACTTTTGCAACCAAGAAGGCCGCCATCATTCGCATCCAAGCGACACTACGCGGCCGGCAAGCTCGTCAACGCTTCGAGAGGCTGCAGCGGATGCGGCTGAAGCCGTACGCCATCGACGCTCTTCGTGTACGAGTTGTCATTCCGTCTGACAGTGGAAATCTATCGGCGGGGCTGGGCCTGGGAGTTAGCAGCTCCTCCTCGTCGCTCGAAGAACTGCGTCTGGGCAACGGGTTCTCGTGCAACCCTTTCATGTACGTGACGGTGGTGGCCGGTAACGATGAAGACACGCAGCTTTTTTGCTTCGAAACCAGCGTCCGCAAGCCGATCTCGGGGTCAGCGGAGCTCGACATTGTCTGGCCAGAGAAAATGTTTGTCCCTGGGGCGGACGGCAACGCCACCTTCTGCTTTACGCTGCTCAGCAAGAATGGGCCGAACACGTTCTTCCTCGGCCAAGCTGTGCTCCGACTGCTTGACACGGGCGATTGCTGGCGAACCGGAGTCGCCACCGAGCTGGAGCTCCAGGAGCACGTCGAGATCTTCCCCAAGACGGCCCAACACCAGCCACTGTCGCTTGCTGACGCTGGCGGGAATGCACCAAAGCTGATGGACGACATGGACGACACCGACAGGGACGCGGAGACTGGGACGCCGCACTGGCTCGTGAATGTTCATCTTCGGCCATTTGGAGAACAGCACTCGCACTGCGGGTACCTCAACATGAAGTCGACACTCGAGAGCTTCCACACGAGCGCTCGCTGGTGTGTTCTGGCCGACGGCATTCTGCGTATCTACCGCCACTTTGGCGTCACGCTGGCTTCCGACGTTGTCGACATGGCTCATGCCACGGATGTTCGTGTCGTCCCGATCCTATCCTCGGCCCATCGAGTTGCCACCAGCAAGGTGAAGACGCCGGGATTGACTGGCACCTCCGAAGGTGGCGCCGAAAGCGTGGCAGAAGGTACCGGGACTAAGGTGCGCGGCCACAAGAGCCGCCCTCGACTGGCGGAGCACTGTTGCTTGGCTGTGCACCACTTGAGTCGCCTGTATCTGTTCCAGAGCGAGCACAACGAGCAGCTTCGCGCGTGGCTGAAGAAGCTCCAAGGCGCGCAAAAGTTTAGTTCCCTCTCGAGCCAAGCGCAGCCAACGCACGCGCCTCCAGTGGCGGGCTCATAGGAAGGCGTTGTTGTAGATGAAGAACCTTTGAAAGCGACTAGCACATGGAGGTCTTTTTACCTTACGCAGAAGCTACGAGCGCTGTAAATCTACGCACGTCCTCCGGTTTGAGCTGTCTTGCTCGCGTTACCTGTTTGGGATGTTTGAGACGTTGCTAGCTACCTCTGTGGTGACGGGCCAACCGCTGGAGAAGTCGAGCTTGTTCCAACCAAACTGCTTCTGACCGTCGGCGTACCCGATAGTGATGTCCACGTAGTGGTAGTACAGAATAGGCCCGTACGTCGGGTCATCGTACACACCCTGGCCGCCAGGACCGTACACGTTATCGTGAGATTCTAGGACGATGTTGCCGCCTCCTTCCGTGCAGAGCTTGCCGTCCGCGTCACGGAAGTCCATGACGCTGGGCTTGGAGCGACACACCTTGATCTTGTACTCCTCTCCGGCCGCCGGCTTTGTAGTATCGAAGCCACAGCAGACGCCGTGCGAGTAGAAGAGGTAGTTGTAGTCTCCATACTTGAACATGTTGGCACCTTCGTCTGCGTGGATACCCGCGGGCTCATACGCGAGCTTGGCGTACGTGTTGGGGACGACGCTCGTCGGCGGGTCGCTCATGGCGGCTTGGTACAAACCTTCCTCGTAGCTGCCGAAGATCACGTAGTTGCGACCGTCTTCGACGAACAGATCCGGGTCGATGGCGTTAAACTCGCTGGAATCGTTGCTCTGGACGCCCGTACTTCCCAGGTCCTTCCAGGAACCGATGTCCATCGTTGTCGAGGTCGCGACACCGATCGCGGCGAGGTTTTTGCCGTCAAACGCCAGCGCGCGAACAGCGGAGTAGTACACGTAGTACGTGTCCCCCACGAGGTGGACATCCGGAGCCCACGCATCCATCTTGCCATCCCAGAGCTTGATACTGGTCCCGTCAGGTAGCACAGCGCCCTTGTACTCCCATGGCCCGATCAGGTCGGGGGCCGAGTGGACAGCGATGCCACCGCCAGTCGAGAAGCGGAAGTACGTGCCGTCGGCGCGACGGATGATGCTTGGATCGTGAGTGTTCACGCAGACACCTGAGCACCCGCCGGGGTTGACGTACGCGTCGGCCACCGCATTCAGCAGGGAAAGTGCCAACGTTGCCAGGGGGAAGAGGTTCGCCATAGTTCTTGGTCAAAAGCGAAATGAGGTCGTGGGTAGACCTCGTGATGGCAAACACGTTTGTACTTCCAGTAGCAGCCATGGTCCAGTTGCGGACACCAAGGTGCCACCTTCGCTTCGGCGCATCCAGCTGGTCCCCAACCATTTCAACGACTTTACTTGATCGACTCCGATGACAAAAAAAACGATGCCGTTCACTTTACTGGACGCGATCATTAATCGCAGATGTGATCACGGCGCGTCTTCGCTAACAGCAGCGAGGCGGACGGATACGTTGTTGGCCCCACCTCCTCTACAATATGGTCGCAATCAAGACGCGCTTGATAGTCAAAACACACAAAACAAAACAAAGACGACTGAAGGAAGACAGGAAGCTTTGTTATTCCTTCGTGGGGGATTCGGTGGTCAGTTTGTGTCCTCGGTTTTGTATCAGACCGACGACGTCGTCACCGGCCAACCACTCGAGAAGTCGAGCTTGTTCCAGCCAAACTGCTTCTGACCGTCAGCATAGCCGATGGTAGTGTTGACATAGTGATAGTACAGAATGGGACCGTACGTCGGATCATCATAGACGCCCTGGCCGCCGGGGCCGTACACGTCGCCGTGCGATTCAAGCACGATAGTGCCGCCTCCCTCGGTGCAGAGTTTGTCATCGGCGTCACGGAAGTCCATGACACCGGACTTGGAGCGACAGACCTGGATCTTGTATTCTTCTCCAGCCGCCGGCTTCGTTTTATCAAAGCTGCAGCAGACACCGTGCGAGTAGAAGAGGTAGTTGTAGTCTCCATGCTTGAACATGTTGGGGCCTTCGTCCGCGTGGATACCCGCGGGCTCATACGCGAGTTTGGCGTACGTGTTGGGGATGACGCTCGTCGGCGGATCGCTCATGGCGGCTTGGTACAAACCTTCCTCGTAGCTGCCGAAGATCACATAGTTGCGACCATCTTCGACGAACAGATTCGGGTCGATGGCGTTAAACTCGCTGGAATCGTTGCTCTGGACGCCCGTACTTCCCAGGTCCTTCCAGGAACCGATGTCCATCGTTGTCGAGGTCGCGACACCGATCGCGGCGAGGTTTTTGCCGTCAAACGCCAGCGCGCGAACAGCGGAGTAGTACACGTAGTACGTGTCCCCCACGAGGTGGACATCCGGAGCCCACGCATCCATCTTGCCATCCCAGAGCTTGATACTGGTCCCGTCAGGTAGCACAGCGCCCTTGTACTCCCATGGCCCGGTCAGCTCGGGGGCCGAGTGGACAGCGATGCCACCGCCAGTCGAGAAGCGGAAGTACGTGCCGTCAGCGCGACGGATGATGCTCGGGTCGTGAGTGTTCACGCAGACGCCTGAACACGGACCCGGGTTGACATACGCGGCTGTGGCTGCACTCAGCAAGGAGAGGCAAAGCGTTGCAAGGCAGAAGAGTTTCACCATTGTTTGTGTGGCTACGAATGCTTTGTTGTTCGTGTCGATGGCGAGATCAGAAATGAATCGGACTGAACTGGTTCAGCGTCTCAGCTCGGATGGTGAAAGGTAGAGTAGAGTTTACGGTGTTGGAGTCCAACTTGGACTCATCAGCTTGGCCTCAGATATCTGTACGGTGCCGCCTCAAGATACATTTTGATGCTGTGTACAGGTTCGGCGGGGCCAGATGCAGCGACCACCTGAAGCAACATCATTTTGCCGGAAGCAAAGTAAACTACACGATTTCCCCCCTCCTGTTGCCACCCACGTCACGGAAGCCCACGACACCGGGCTTCGAACAACCGGTCGGGCTTTTTGAACGATGCAGCAGCCACCATTCGAGAAGAACAGGTAGTTGCAGTCTCCATGTTCATGGTTACCGGAGGGCTGGCGTAAGCATTCGGGGGGCCATGCAGTTGACTGTCGTCGACGGTCGGGTTGGGGTCAATGGCGTTGTATAGACTTCAATCGTTGATCTACACACCTGTCAAACCCCAGATCTTTCATTATCCAACAACTACAGTACACGTAGTGTCATGCAAGAGGTGGTGGGGCTTACACCCGCAAGGCCACCGTGATCTGGAAACCCGTACGGTGTGATCTCAAGACACATGGGATCGCTGCATCCGAACAGCAGAATTTCTCCAAGGTCGGTTTTACCAGATCCTGCGAATGTTGGGTTTTGTTTCCACAGTAAACAAAAACATCGTTGCATCCCAAATGTAGTCGCGGTGATCTTCTGAAGCAACTGAGTTGCGGCTACTGCAGTACGTTGTCGGAGCCACAACTTACCTTTGTTCAATACCGGAGGTAGTTTAACGAGCCTGCGAAAACCTTCTCCAACTCATCATGGACTAACGCCACCGTAATGCCGCCATGATCTTCGTTTCGTCTTCTTCTTCAAAGGGTCTTATCCATCTTCATCTCCAGCGAGCAAGCCAAACCATGCGCCACCGTCTACATCGTCGTCATCTTCGCCGCAGTCGGAGCCCTGCTCCTTTGCCTTCAGTATCTCTTCCAGCGTCATTTTCTGCTGCAGAAGTGCACGTGTGTGCGGGTTCAGTGCATTGGTAACACAACGCAGTTGCTCGTCCGGTGGGATTTTGCGGCTCTCTCTCGCATACGCTCGCAGTATAAAGTCGACTGCAACTTCGCGCCCACACAAGCTAGCGTAGTACAGTGGCGAGTTTTCAAAGTCATCCAGTGCGCGGTAGGCCTCGCCGTGAACTTTACAAACAGCTTCCAGCACGGCCAAGTCGCCCCTCTTGGCCGCCTGCCAGATCGTCACGTTATCGTGTGAGAACTCGGAGCTGCAGGGGCATTCCAGTGGCCGCTTGACTTGCCGCAGTACCCGACGAGGTGCGACGTACCCCACGAGCTCCTGCAGAGAATACCAATCCTCACCGGGGTCGGGGTCGCTACATGCAGCTGCTGTGGGGGACTCAACTACCCGACATCCGAGGTACCGAAGGACAGTCGGCAGTTCTTCGAGCGTGAGCTGCACCCCAAAATCAACTTTCAACACGTCGTAAATCTCGCGAAGTGGGAGCGACTTGAGCGGTTCTTTGGTGGCGTCGAGTTGATGGAGTTCGGGTGCTCGCTGGCTTCGACGGCAAGAGTGAGGCTGCAGACTCTGCAAGCGACGGTGCTCGAAGGCCTGCATCAACGAGTTGCCGACGAGGACTTTCCTCGGCTGTCGATTGTATTGCTGCAGCAGCAAACGCCGTCGCGAACTCTCGGCCACACTTTGGACCGATGCTGCGCTGCCCATGATACGAAACAACACAATTAACTAACTGTGGGCATGGATGGACACGCCCCGGCATCAGACGTTGAAATAGCCGATAATTATAGTAGTTGCCTACTACTAATAGTTGTGGTGCCATCCGTGCCTTTTGCCCTGTTCTTATTAATACTTCAAGAGTGAATTCGGCCCCCGATGGGAGTTCAAGCAAAAATTGCCACTTCCGGGTAGAAAGCAGACGAATGTGTTCCGTTTCTTGGGGTGTCAGCAGGTTGTACCATCACAACAACCGTTCATCAGCACAACGTGAGCTCCCTTCGACAACGACGGTTGATCTCATTGTGACCCAGCGCTTCCTTACCTATAGTGACAGCTGCCGCAGTTGTACGTATGGTACAGTTTAAAGCGAGGTCAAAGCACTTCAAATAACACGACAGCTTCGGCCACGCAAATAGCCACCACCTACATGTACGATGGCAGTCTCCCACGTAAACACCTACAGGCCTTAATACCACTTCCTCAAAATTGCTGTGGATCCTACCGACTTTCGACCGCTGGATCAATTGTTCAACTTGTCTGCGAACTCTTCGTCGCTGAACTCCTCCAGCTCCGCCTCTTCCAAGTCGAACTGGTAGTCGTCTTCGCTGGTGTTGCCTCCATCTGCACCGTTACTCTTGCCTTCCGTATTCGTAACAATACGCCGACGCTTCTCATTGGGGTGCTCGCCGTCAACTTGGTCCCTGCCCACTGGAAGCTGCGTATTGTTCTTGCCCTTGTCTTCCTCAGCGCTAGCTCTTCCAATGCTCCGCTTCTTCGCTGCAGACTTGGGTCCTAGAGTACGATCGCGAATTAGCTCGGACATAGCAGATTTAAACGCCTCAGCTTGAACAACACCACGCTGAAGGTGCTCCTCATAGGCGTCGACGATATCCGGCACATCTGCACGCAGCTTGTCGGCATTCTCCCACGTGTCTTCACTCTCGTCGTAGTTTTCCCACCGGACGAGGTATTGTCGCTTGCTGTAAAACAAGCGATGATTGACGATGTGGTCGACAGTGTAGAACTCCACCTGTTGAGTTCCAGCGCCACCTTCTGTAACTGTCTGCTGGCCTTGACGCAGACTTGATCCATCTCTTGAAAACTTTTTCCTTGCTTTTGGACCGATACGTCGAGTCTGCTCCACCGCACCTTGGTTCGGCGAAGCGCCACCCCGTGTTCGCAATTCAGCCGCATACAAATCGATGAGTTGTTTCGCTTGAGGCGGAGCTTTGCGGCGCGAAATCCAAAGTGGCGCCTGCACTCCTTGCCAGCGAATTAAATATTCCCTCGCACTTCCGTACGTGCGCACTCTCAGCACTTGCTCAGCGATCAGACTGGCAGCGGTTCTTTTCCCAATGCGATCTTTCTTGTTCGCTGCTTCCATTGGATTTCGAGATGGTGTGTGTGTGGTAGATCCAGCTGATACCGGTCGAGGAGGAAGGTCCGTCACGATCGGCGGTGGTAGCTTTCGGCCGCGTTTGTTGGCCGTCTCCGTGCCTTTGCCTCTCATCACTCGTGGGCTCGCAGTAACGAACGAAGGCGCATTCGTCCTAGCTCCTGCAGCAGTCTGATTCGCCCCCGCATTCTGCATCGCTGCAGCTCGCTGCTGGACCACCCGCCCTTGCATCCTTGCTGAATAGTCGGGAGCTTGCCTCGCCGTCAGCTTCAAGCTGTTGGCGATCAGCAGGTCTTGCAACATGTCCATCGAGATTCCAGCGTCCTCGTCCTCATCGTGCTCTTCCTCTGCTCTCTCCTTCCTCTTTTTCTTCTTCTTCTTCCCCCTCTCTCCATTGTTCTGCTCTCTCTTCCGTCCTTCTGCAGCCCCCCAGCCGCTCATGTCGTCCACGAAGGCCTGGGGCATCGCTGCCCCCTCGTCTCCATGCTCCAAGTACCGATCCAGCGGGTCCTGAGCCTGCTGATTAGCTGAGACTGCTGCGTCCACCTGCTTGGCCCGCTTGAGCGCCGGCACGATGTCCCGGAAGAAAAAGTCGTTGAGCAGCGCCACGAGCTCCATCGTCGTCTTGTTGTTGGCGCTCAGCATGTTGGCCTGGTGCCTGGCGTCCTGCAACTTAACGGCCGTGTCTCCGTCCTGCGCTAGTAGACTCTGCAGCGCCTGCGTGAGGTCCGTCGCGTCCTTCTGGCGCTCCATGAGTCTCAGCCAAGTGGTGAAGCTGCAACACAAGCAGATTGTGAGGGCTATGGGAGGACCTGGAGGGCGGGAGGCGGCTCATTCGATGCGGGACTCACAATTCCTTCTCTCGATCGGCTGAGTCTTGGCTGCCGGCAGCGGGGGCGCGCGCAGCGGACGCTGGAGCAGGCGCCATGGTCTCCGCGGCAACTGTACGGTGTCGTTTGACAAGCAAATCGTTAGCGTAACCTCGTAACCTGGGTACATTTGGTACCCTCCCGTTGGGGGTACACTTCGTACCCTCAGATGCAAAATGAAGGTAGTGGCGCTGGACGCTGGCGGCGCGACGCTCAAGGCGGCTGTGGTCGCCTCTGGCGTGACTCCGACGGCCTCGATCCTTGCTAACCACGTGGCGTCGACGTCTGCGAACCCGTCGGCGGTTTTCATGGGCCAGAAGCTGCTGGAGCTCGAGCGACAGCGCACCAAGTTGCGCTACCTGCGGCCTGTGCAGAGGTTAGATGTGGGGTACACTTGTGGGTTACGGAGGGGTATACTGAGGGGTACATTTGTCTGCGACGTGTGAGCAGGGGGTACTGCGTCAATTGGAACGTCGAGGCGGAACTTTGGGCGCATCTGATCTCACAGGCAAGTTGAAGTTGCAGTGTACCCCCAGAGGGTTACCATATTGTAGTCTAACTAACACTATAGTCTAACTAACATGCTGTCTGCAGAAGCTGAAGGTAGATCCGACTGAGCACGCGCTGGTGGTTACGGCTTCGTTGCTGGCGCCTGCAGTCGTGAACGAGAGTATGGACCAGGTGGTGTTCGAGGAGCTGGGCTTCCAGTCCTACGCTCGGGTCAGTGCAGCCGAGAGCTGCGTCGTGTCCTACTCGGAGCACTGCGAACGTGAGTTCCAAGAGAGCCTTGCAGCGGCCAAGAAGCCTGCGAAGAGAAGTCCTGGCAGGAAGAGACGCCAGCAGATGAAGACGGAGGAGCCAGTGACCACCCCACCGCCGGTTCTGGACGACGACCCGCTACGGTTCTCAACGTCGTCGTGCCATCTTGTGGTGGACTCGGGGTTCTCGTTCACGCATGTGGTGCCCGTCATTGACGGGAAGGTTCATTTGCCCGGAGTGAAACGCGTTGATGTGGGGGGAAAGCTGCTGACCAACTACTTGAAGGAGATCGTGTCGTACCGGCAATGGAATGTCATGGACGATACGCCCGTGATTAACGAGCTGAAGGAGGCACTGTGCTACTGCTCCTTGGAGTTTGAGAGCGACCTGAAACGGTATCACTCGGACCGACAGGAGCGGAAGCATTGGGTTCTGCCGGACTTTGTTCGTACCTTTGAAGGAAGGTGTCGTGAAGATGATATGGAAGAGGAAGAGATGCAGACTGACGAGCAGCAAACTGCAAGACCTGACGACAATGAGCAGGCTTTGGAAATGGGCGTCGAGAGGGTTACGGTGCCGGAGGTGCTGTTCAATCCGTCGGATATCGGCATTAACCAAGCAGGGATCGCCGAGTCGATCGTGCAGGCTGTGGAGGCGTGCCCTGAAGAGCTCTCGGATGCCTTTTACGCGAACATCCTGCTCGTTGGCGGAAACACAAAAATCAAGAACTTCCGGCAGCGACTCGAGCGCGACTTACGGTCGTTGGTGCCTGACGATTTTGACATCGAGTTGCACGAAGCTTCCGAGTAAGTTGCTGAACTCGGTCGAGTTTGGCTGTGTAGTTCCGGTACTGACCAATGCGTTTATTTTCTGTGTGTTGTGTTATTCTAGTCCGATACTTGCTGCGTGGCAAGGCTGCTGCTCTTTGGCGGAGTCGGCCGCGTTGTCCGAACGGGTCGTGACCAAGCAGGAGTATGAGGAACATGGCAGCAACATCTGCCTGAGGCGCTTCTAACGAGTAAATGGATGTCACCTGTAAGTCTACCCTTGGGTATGGTATTGTACAATTTTAGAGGATGGCAAGCGTTGCAGTACATACGTTGCAGGAATGGTGGCAATTCCTGAAATGCTGGTGAAGTCACCATCATTCTATGTTGAGTGCATTTTTGTAGGGCAGAACTCAACGGGGTCTTATGCGGACTGGTAACGCAGAATGGAATCGCCTGCCTGTGCCTCTCACTTTTCAACCGGCCTCCACAAACGCCACTCCAAGCTTCAATTCCCATGATGCACTCACCACTACGCCGCTGTATGCAGTCTACCAGCAGAAACAGCGTCCAGGCTCAGCACCGCTCAATGAGCTTCAAGATCCGCGTCGGGGCTGTTGAGGTCCCGAAGGCTCCTATCGCCGAGCGCCAGCGCGTGCAGCAAACATGGGGCATATCTGGCAATGACGCGTTGGAGAAGCTGCGTGTGGCTACACCTGGACTCACGTACGTATCAGTGGCGCCACCTGCATTCTTCGACGAGGTGGCTCAAGCTCAAGGCAGCACTAGTGATCAGCTTGTTGCAGTGGCCAGAGTGTCAGGTGACGCCCGCAGCCTGTTGGAGCGTGTGGATGTTCTTGCACGAGGCTCTAGCCACCTCCTTATTGGGTTTGACCCTCGTCCGCCTCGCGGATGGCCTATTGAAGAGGCCGTTGAGCTTGGCCAGCACCTGCTGACCGAAATCTTCGTGCGAAAGGCTTCCGAGCTTCGCAACCTTGGTGCGTTCGGTGGTGGGTCTCTCGTGGTGACCGATAGCAGCAGCCAAGGCAGTGTTCTCGTGAACGATCGGCCGTATGGGAAGCTCAAGCTGGCGGCTTTCCGTGGCAGTCGAGTGTTTGTGACACAGGAGCAGCGATTGCATGTTGGCCGGGTCGCCATGTTCGCTGGCAGAGGTGGTCAGCTCTACTTATCAACCCCCGAGCTCGTCGCTAAGGATCGTGTTCGCGCGGCAGCTACCGGACGCTGGGGCGAGTCCAAGATTATCGTGCAGACGTCGAAGCTCGCCACCCCAAGTCTAGGAGCTGCGTTGACTGGATCTGGGAATATTCGCTTCGCCTCGACCTCGAACGAGGCCGACTGTCGATGTGAAAAGCAGTCGCTAGCCATTGCAGGCAGCGGCAGCATCGACACCGGAGATATCGCGTCGCGATATGGTCGTGTGGCCATTGTGGGCTCAGGGTCGACAACACTGCAGACAACTGAGTCAATGACCGTCGGGACGCTCAGCTCCGCGCGAGTAAACTATCTCGAACCTGCACCTGAGAATGTGCGGGGTAGTACATCGTCGCTTCGAGCCTTGACCGCCGCCGCCAAGGCCCAACATGATGAAGAGCGAACAGCCATCACAGCTGCTGCCATGCCACCAACTCGTGAAAGCGCCTTCGAGGACACCGACTATACTCTCAGTCGCTGGTGGTGGGCACCCTGGTCTGCGTGCGGCCCTAGCGGATTTCATCGCCGACAGATGAACAGCAACAAACGCTGGCGTGACGACTACACCTACTAAGCTGGTGCCTGCACGTGTCACGATGAGGTTAGTATGAGTCCAAAACAACGCACAACCCAGATACCGGAATCCTCCAGCCACTCGCGTCAACCACATCCAGCATTCGAAGCAACACAACATCTACTCATATACATCGTTCACATTCAGCAATGAAGGAAGCATCCAGCCCCAGAAAGGCGTCTTCCGTGCGTCTACTCCTCATCCTCTACTTACCGAATGATTGCCGTCCTGCCCCTCACCTTTGCGCTTGTGCTTTCCTTGAGCAAATAGTTCGCCTTGATCAGTCCGTCACTGGATAAATTGGTGCTGAGTGAAAGCCAGCACTAAGCCTCTTCCTCTTTGCTGCCAGGATACACGTCTAGGACATGCGTAGCTGGTAGTCGCCGTTCTGCGTGATGTAACGAACCCACGGCAGTGCCTGATAGCCGCTCTTTTCGATGATCTTAAGGTAGCGCACTTGGATGCCCGAGACTGTGAAGTAGGGGATCTCGAACTTGACCTGAATGGGAGCCTTCCAGTCGTCTGTGGCCTCGTGGTTGTCCACACTGGGCAGACCAAAGTGCGCGCGCATCAGGTACTCGCGAGAGCCGTTGAACTGCTTGATGGACCAGACAATGGCGTCGCGGTCGGGCACGTACGTTACCGAGCCAATGCTGCACTTGAAGCTGGGCGAGTCGACATCAGGAGGCACCGGGATGACGATCTCCACGTTGTTCGCGATGCTGCGGCTCTTGAACTGCGACTTGGCCTTGACCATGTACTCGATCCGCGAGCGCGAGTGGGGTTCCACGACCGCCTCGACCCAGATGAGCGGCTTCACGTGCGTGGCCAGGCGGTACGTCATGAGGTCGAACTCTCCGTCGGGCGGGATGAAGGAGATCGTGCGGTCCGACTCGAAGCGCGCGAGCCGCACGCACTGGTGGAACTTGATGTCCTCCATCTCGACGGCCTTGCCCTTGCTGGAGGTGCGCCCGGTGGCCTCGAACAGCGCCTTGTCGTTGAGCCCGAGCTTGAGCTCGGGCATGCCGGACAGGAAGCTCTTCATCTTGACAGCGCCGATGATCTCCGAGTGCAGCACGGTGCCGCTGCTGGACACGAGCAGGTTGAGCTTCTCCACGACGTCCAGGAAGATCTCGTTCTTGCGGTGCTTGATGCCCTCGCTGCGCCACGAGACGGCATTGGTGAGCGCCGTGGGCGGGCGGGGCGCTGCCTCCAGGCGGTGGCCCTCCTGGGTGATGTACTCGCGCAGGATGCGCGCCTCCGTGGTCTGCGGGTACCCGTGGTCCATGGTCTCGTCCAGCAGCTCGAAGATGATGACGAAGTTGTCGCGGATGCTCTCCTCCTCCAGCTCGCCGAAGTAGTCGCGGAAGACCTGGCAGATGCGCGTGAGGTACATGAGCATGAGCGCCACGTTCGAGTTCACCTTGGTCACGGTCATGAGGTACAGGTTATTGTGCTATAGAGGGTATAACACATAGAGGGTTAGTTCGTTCTCGTTTTTTGTATACATGAATAACGCTATAGGCAGAGTTGGGGTGGGGGGCGACCTTGAGATAGACGAAGGTGTAGCCGTCCTCGGTGAACACGGGGCGCTGCTCCGAGTCGTCCTTGTCCTGAACGTAGCGCGTGAACTTGGCCGACGCCGACATGGGGATGTCCCCGCGGTAGTTGCGCGAGATGATGACCTTGCCCTTCAGGTCGGTGATGAACACGGCCGACAGCACCATGGCGAGGCGGTTCCTGCAGTCTAGCTGGCGGATTGAGGAGTGCCGCGTGGTATCTAGCAAAGCGCCTTCTAATTGGACGAAATGGACCGCATCTGACCAATCCGAGACGTCCGTTCCACGTCGAAGTAGCAACCTGTCAAAAACGATGGACGAAATCTCTCTATTCTGATAATCGCCTGTCATGTGCGCTTACATGTCTGAATATCGTCGCTGCTGCGAGCAACTCTAGCTTCTTTTACTGCATGAGTCGTTTGGACAGGTTTTTCCTCACCTTCGGCCGATATCACCTGGAGCAGCAGAAATGACAGACAGCGTCACCATCGGCGCGTCGGTGGCCGTGCGCACCGTGCGCGACGCCGAGCAGGGCATCTACGAGTACCTGGAGGAGCAGCATCCGCTCGCCGGCTCCCCGGAGCGCGCGCTGGCGCTGCCTGTGCGTCTGAGCGGCTGGCTGTGGCGCCGCGAGGGGCTCGGGATCTTCCGCCGCTACCGCCGCCGCTTCTGCGTGTTCAAGGCGCAGCAGGCGGCGCTCTTCGTCTTCTCGGACGACGACACGGTGAACGGGAAGCTGCTGCGCCGCCTGGTGCTCACCAAGGTGACGCTCACGAGTCGCGCGGACCGCAGCTTGGTGGCGCAGGGCTTTCTGCAGGACCGGGAGCTGCACAAGAAGGCGTCGGACTCGATGGTGGGGCGCGCGAGCAGCTTGAGGAGGGGCCTGCTGCCCGGGGACAGCCAGAGGTTCTACACGCCCGAGGAGGAGCGGTTCAAGGCTGTATCGGCCAAGGCCTGCAGCGTCTGGACGCACTGCTTCAAGTACTACATGAAGAGCTACGCGCTGCGCATGCGGAAGGAACAGGAGGGGGAGGAAGCTGAGGCTCTTAGCGGGGAGGAGGTGGAGACGGACCCGGACTTTGTGTTTGAAGATGCTGCGAAATGCGGCAAAAGACGCTTCTCGCTGCCAGGGAGCAGCTTTCGGAGCTCGAGCGGCCCTGGACTGTTCTCGGTGTCACGGTCGAGGAGCAGGAGCAGAGGGAAAGTGGTGGTGAGGAAGAGAGAGAGTGTGGAAGGCAGGGGCAGCGAAGCGCCTCCGAATCAATTCCACTTTGACCACGAGCAGGAGCAGATGCGGGGTGCAGCTACGTGCAGAGCGACGTCGGATGCAGAGGACGAGGAACCGGCGTCGAGAATGGCGACGGAGATGTCGCAGAGTCAGGCGGAGGTTCTTGCGGAAGAAAACCCGATCTTGGCGTCGGATCTTCCTTGCATCGCGTCCATTTGGGAAGACGAAGAGCTGCTGTCGCATCGTGTCGACTATGACGCGATCGCCAAGGAGGAGAAGCTGGCGGCTGGTGCCAGTGGCGAAGTATGGCGTGGACTGCACCGAGCGCAGGAGATCGTGGTTAAGAACTTGCGAGAAGATGTCATGGCTGGTGCCAAACCAATGACCTCGTCCAATGCGAGCGAGGTCAATGCAGTCTACCGTCGGCGCCGCGCTATCCTGGATTTTGTGCAAGAAATTCGCATCATGTCGCGCCTAGAAAACAATCGAATTGTTGCATTCCGGGGTGTGGCGCTGAGTACGGAACGTGATCTGCTGCTGCTTATGGAGTATTTGCCTCGAGGCGACCTTCGGACGTTTCTGAATGCAGTCAAACGCAAGGGCGACAATTCCTCGGGCTCCTCTGGAGGCTCAAACGGCGGCCGCGACCAATTCCAAAGCATTTGGACCTGGACGAAGTCACAGTGGCGCTTGGCTATTGACATCATCGAGGGGCTCGTGTACCTCCACTCGATGAACCCACCTCTGGTGCACGGCGACCTGAAGTCGGCCAACGTTTTGCTGCGCAGCAACCTCCGCGCCAAGCTGACAGACTTTGGCCTCTCGCGCTATCTTCAGTCTCCCGAGGATGAAGGTTTGGGGTCGGCAGACACAACGACAGAAGAGGACGCCACTGCCACCACTAGCTCGTCTCGGTATGACTCGCGCGCCCGCGGCACAGGACGTTGGATGGCTCCAGAGTTGCTGACAAGTGGGGCCCAATCCTCCATGGCCTCTGATGTGTATGCGTTCGGGATTGTTTTGTCGGAGATCGATACGTGTGAGTTGCCATTTGCCGAGCGAGAGAAGCTGGCAGTACGGTCCCTCCGTTCGCGCACAGCCTCCGCAGGTGAAGGCAGCAGTGAAGATGGCGATTCCCGGTTGATGAACGAGAGCGTCATAGTGCACAAGATCATATCCGAGGGATGGAAGCCTTCGTTCCGCGTGACGTGCCCAGAGGTTATCAAAAAGCTCGCGCAGGACTGCCTGTTGCCCGACCCGAATGCGCGCCCCACGTCGCTTGCGGTCGCACACCGCCTCCGCAAGGCTGCGATCAAGCGCGAACGCCCCGAGGTCCTCGCTGCGCAGGCCAAAGTTACCACCTCGCTGCATATTCGCTGAGGGCCACGGCTGCGCTTACATATTTAAGGTGAAGATGGAGAAGTGTTTGCGACTACAACTTGCAGCGCACCGTAGACGTCATGTAGATGGCTACAGCCCATGATAATGAACGGGAATACCGGTGGCGATACGGTTCGCTTTCCGAGCGGAAATCTCGTGTAAAACTCGTGTGGCTCCGCTTGTGCTGAAGGTCAGGACCATACAAAAACCAAGTCACAAAGAAAATCGGAAACCGGTACGCTCCCAGATACCGCCCAGCAAGCAAGGATCGCTTTCATTCGTGGTTCTGCCGTGTCAAGCGCAAGAAGAGCGAGCTACTGGAGAGCGCCCACCCGCATCCACCCAAAACATGGCGACGGAGGCGGAGCTGACCGCGCAGATCGCGGCCGCCGGCGACCTGGTGCGCGACCTGAAGGCGCTCAAGGACGCCAGCAAGGCCGACGAGGTCAAGGCGGCCGTGGCGCAGCTGCTGGCGCTCAAGACGCAGTTCAAGGAGGTCACGGGCAAGGACTTCGGCCCGCCGCCCAAGGCCAAGAAGGAGAAGAAGCCGCAGCCCGAGCAGCAGAAGGCCAAGGACCCGTCCAAGAAGTCCAAGAAGGAGCTCAACAAGGAGCGCAAGAAGGCGCAAAAGCACGCGATCAAGGCCGGAGTGGACGAGTCCCCGGCCGCCCCCGTTTCCGCCGCTGCTGCTGCTACTGCCCCGGCGGCGGCTGCTGCTGGCGGCAGAAAGGCCCTGAAGAAGGCCGCGAACGCTGGCATCGAGCTGCCCACGCCCTCGGCCGAGGACGACGGCGTCATCGTCTTCTCCAGCGCCGGCCAGCTGCCGCGCGCCAGTTACGTCGTGGCGCAGCTCGTCAAGTACGCGCCGGGCTTCCGCAACTTCGGGCGCGACGCCACCAGCTCTGCTGTGGTGCCCACGCTGACGTTGGCCGACGGCCACATCGTGTCGGGCGACTTCGCCGTTGCGCGCTACCTGGCCCGCACTAAGCCCGAGCTGGGCCTGTACGGCGTGGCGGCCACAGAAGCCGCCCTGCCGCCCTCGCAGATTGACGCGTGGCTCGACTTCGCGCTATCTCGTCTCGGTGCCAACCTGGAGGACGACGGCGCCCTTCAGATCCTGAACCGCGTGCTCAAGACGCAGACTTTCATCGTGGGCCACGCTCTGTCGCTCGCTGACATCGGCGTGTGGGCGCAGGTCGCCCCGCTGCAGAAGAAGCTGGACCTGTCGCCGTTCTCGAACGTGACGCGCTGGCTGGCGCACCTGGAGGCGCAGCAGACGCTGTTCGCCAAGGTTGACGGCACGCTCAAGGCCCTCAAGCCCATCAAGGCGCCTACTCCGGCCGGAGCTGCCAAGAAGGCGAAGGACTCGGGCAGCTGCCCGCCCCTCAAGGACGCTGTGGACGGCCAGGTCGTGACACGTTTCCCGCCTGAGCCGTCTGGATACCTGCACATTGGTCACATCAAGGCCTGTATGCTGAACAACTACTACGCGCGCCACTACCACGGCAAGCTGATCCTGCGTTTCGATGACACGAACCCGAGCAAGGAGAAGGACGAGTTCGAGCAGAGCATTATTGCTGACCTGAAGCGCGTGGACGTCGTGCCGGACGTGGTGACCTACACGTCGGACTACTTCCCGAAGATCGCGGACTTCGCTCGCCAGATGATCCGTGAGGGCAACGCGTACATGGACAACACGTCGCAGGAACAGATGCGTGAGGAGCGTATGGAGGGCATCAACTCCAAGTGCCGCGACCAGACACCGGAGGAGAACATGGCGCTGTTCGAGAAGATGCTGAAGAATGCCCCAGAGGCCAAGGGCTACTGCATGCGCGGCAAGATCGACATGCAGGCCAAGAACAAGACGATGCGCGACCCTGTCTTCTTCCGTCTGAATCCGACGCCGCACCACCGCACGGGCACTAAGTATCAGGCGTATCCAACGTACGATCTAGCGTGCCCCATTGTGGACTCGATGGAGGGCGTGACCCACGCGCTGCGTACGACGGAGTACAACGACCGCGACTTCCAGTACCAGTGGGTGCTGGACACGCTTCGTTTGCGCAAGGTGATCATCCAGGGCTTCGCGCGTATGAACTTCGTGTACTCGGTGCTGTCGAAGCGTAAGCTGCAGTGGTTCGTGGACAACGGCCACGTGGAGAACTGGGCGGACCCGCGTTTCCCGACGGTGCAGGGTGTGCTGCGTCGCGGTGTGCAGGTGGAGGCGCTGCGCGAGTTCATCCTGAGCCAGGGTGCTTCGCGTCGTATTACTGACATGGAGTGGGACAAGTTCTGGACGCTCAACAAGCGCGTGTTGGACCCGATTGCCCCGCGTTACTTCGCGGTTGCCAAGGAGTCGTCGGTGCCGCTTACGCTGACGAACGTGTCGAGTGAGGTGATCGGCATCCCGGTGGCTCGCCACCCGAAGGACCCGTCCATGGGCAACAAGATGGTGCGCTTCTGCAACAAGCTGCTGCTCGAGCGTGACGATGTCGCCAGCTTCGTAGAGGGCGAGGAGGTGACCCTCATGCGCCACGGCAACATCATCGTCAAGAAGGTGAACAAGGCCGCGGACGGCACCATCACGAGTGTCGAGGCCGAGAACCACCCGGAGGGCGACTTCAAGAAGACGAAGCTCAAGGTGACCTGGCTGGCCGACGTACCCGACCTTGTGCCTCTGACGCTGGTGGAGTTCGACCACCTGCTCAACAAGCCCAAGCTCGAGGAGGGCGACGACTTCCAGGACTTCCTCACGGAGACCACGCGCGCTGAGATGCACGCTGTGGGCGACCACGAGTTGCGCAACATGAAGGAGGGCCAGGTCGTGCAGCTCGAGCGTCGCGGTTACTACCGTGTGGATGTGCCGTACGTCTCGGACGACAAGCCCATCGTCATGTTCATGGTGCCCGATGGCAAGGTCAAGGCCATGTCCACGCTGTCGACCAAACTAGCCCACCGGTAAGCGACGCGTCGAACAGAAGTTAGAGACGAGGGGTCGATCCTCTTAGAGGAAGGTAGCGAGGAAGGCAAAAGCTGGCAGTGCGTTCGTTTATCCAGCAGTGGCAACGATAAGAAGCAGGGCGGTGCATTTTTTCCACATCCACCTCATCTCGCCCACAAAAGCGTCATTGCCAGCGTTGAGCTCATGTCATGTTTGCGTTTCACTCCATGTGACCACATCCGCCCCCAGCTGCCAAACGTCCGCCACACCAATCGGTGGCAGCAGCCTCTGCTTACGCGAATCTATCGGCACGTCACGAGCCGTTTTCCGACCTCCGCCGGTCAAGTTGGCGCGTGCCTCCGAGGCCCTAGACGCAGTCCGAGACCTTCCACTCGCGCCGCAGCACACGCCGCCGCCTCAGTCGCTAGTACGCCCACACACACACACACAGAAACCCATGAGCGCGCACGTGTTGCTCCGGTACGACGCGGACGCCTCCGACCGTTGCGCCCCTGCTAAGTTCGGATGCGCGACTAGCTCAAACTAACTTGCTCTCGCTATGCAGCTCCTGGTCCGGTCGGCGACGCGCGCTGTACGTCTCCAGCGACGCCTGCAGACGCCGCGCCGTGCTGCCCCCGCCCCTGGCGCGGCGAGAGCTGCACGCGCTGCGTCGTCCCGTCGCGGGGTCCAAGTGCTCGCTGCTGCCGGCGCTCCAGCTGCACAATACGACGCTCCGATGGCACGGCCACAGCCACGGGGCGCTGGGGGAGGAGGAGGAGGGGGGGGAGACGGCGCAGGAGCGAGCGCGGCGGCTCCAGCTGTCGGCGGCGGACGTGAAGGCGGCGGACCGCATCACGTGGGTCGGCGTCTGGCTCAACGTGGTGCTCAGCGGGCTGAAAGGGGCCGCGGGGGTCGCGTTCCACTCGTCCGGGCTCTTGGCGGACGCGGCCCACTCGATGAGCGACCTGGTGAGCGACTTCGTGACGCTCGTGGCGCTCAAGTATTGCGCCAGGCCGCCGGACGCGCTGCAGCCGTACGGGTACGGCAAGTACGAGACGATGGGGGCGCTGTCGGTGTCGCTGCTGCTGGTGGGCGGGTCCTTGGGGATCATGGCGCACTCGTTGGACACGCTGCTGGTGCTGATGGAGCCGGCGGCTGCGGTGTCGGCGCTGGACCCGAAGGACGTGATTGAGCTGGTGGGGCACATGGACCCGGACGCCCTGGAAGCGGTCGAGACGCTGGCCCAGTCGGCGCACACGCACGCGCACGGGATGGTGATGCACCCGGCGGCGCTGGGCATCGCGGCGCTCTCCGTAGCCGCGAAGGAGGCGCTGTACCGCACCACGATCAGCATTGGGCGCCGCGTGCACTCGAGTGTGCTCATTGCGAATGCGTGGCACCACCGCAGCGACGCCGTGACGAGCGTGGTGGCCATGAGCGGCATCGGACTGAGTCTCGCGGGCTTCCCGCTGTTCGACCCGCTGGCGGGCATTGCGGTGGGCGGGATCATCTTGAAGATGGGTGCGGAGATTGGCTGGGACTCGACCAAGGAGCTGTGCGACGCCAAGCTGTCCGACGCGACCGTCAGAAGCCTGGAGAAGGCCGTCGGCGGCGTGGTCGGAAATAGTAACGGTGAAGTGCTGCAGGTTCGTCAACTGCGCAGTCGCAAGGTCGGCCGGCATGTCCACGTGGATCTGACTTTGGTGGTCGACGGCGCCGCTGGAGTGCACCGCGCTGTCGAGTGGAAGCAGAAGGTGAAGGCCGCCATCAAGCACCAGGTGCCGCGCGTGAAGGACATCCTCGTGGAGATCGCCACGCCCGAGCAGTTGGCGGCCGTGGCGGCGGCCGAAGCGAAGGAGGCCCTCGACCACAGCGCGCACGGTCATCTGTAGACGTTGTCGACGACCCCATTTTGTTAGAAAAAAAATCTGAATGAATCCATGCAACCTACCGCCACGTACGGGGCCAAATGCTCCGATGCTTAGATAATTTGAGCGAGGGTTGCTTGAAGTCTGCACGACTTCCGCTCTTTTTGCACGGGAAACCCGCACGACAGTACCCGAGTGTCGTTTGCAGGCGAGCAAAAGAGGAGTAAGATCCGACGAAGTTGTTAGTTTCACAGGATTCTTGTCATCATTGCCAAACAACGTCCGGCAGACGCTGGGCGTGCAAACTCAATCTCACAGGCGGGTAAATGACCAAATCGGTATGAAATCACATTTTAAATGTCAATGCAGTGTGCTCTACATGCGGTACAAAAGGTACAAAATGCTACATTCGGTGGTTCGGTGCTGTAAGCTGTTGAATTGTGAACGCGTGCGCGTTTCATGAGCCGTCTCAGTGGTTAACTTCCGCATAAGTCGGATTATCCACATTTACACTCCTTGTGTCGTCGAATTGGGCAGCATCCCACCAGGGATTCGAAGGCGTTCAGTTACCTCAAAACAAGAGGAAACCTGTGCAACCACTCCTCGAATGCAATCTTCAAGGTGGTCAGTACTTCGCCTTGCTGGCTTTAGTCCGCAACCGGAGAAGCTGTTGACCGGGTAGGCGAAGTAACGTGCCGCAAATCGGCGTTTTGTGGGATTGCGGCGCTATTACCTCATTGAGAGCACGCTGAATATGTTGATTTCGATTCCGTATGCTGACGCAAATTTGGTTTGCCTGAACGAGTATGAACACGTTTTGAGAAGTCAAGCCAAGGCGGTCATGTTGCTGGAGAGGGATGCGCGCCGAGCTAAAGCATGATAACACTGTATCCAGCGTTGTGAGGCTGTGAATGACAGCAGTCAGGTGTCGCCACGGCAATTACTGCTGGTGGCCGAGGCCGTCAACATCATCCCGAACTTCGTCTAGTGGTTTCCGAACGGCATTGTCCACGATCTCCCTCGGCTTGTTGTTCGTTGCGGCACTATTACCCCATCGAGAGCACCTTGCTCGTCGCGTAGTGTTTTACGCAGGAGGTCACAGATATCGGTGATGATAGAAGTCCGTATTGCTCGCGCAGCCTATCGCGGTGTTATGTATTTACTCTTTAATGTCTTCTTGCCTTCTCATTGCCCAGGCTTGGACTATGGGTTCCCATACTTGAGTTCTCAATGATCAGCTACGGCGAGAAGCACCACCAAAGAGCTGAGGCAGGTCTCCTTGCTTCCTCCGCAACAGATAAAATGAATCGCTTTCGTCGGGGTCGACGGAGCTGCAAGAAACTATTGTAGGTCCGTTTCAAAAGTGTGTATCCATGTCGAGTTTTGCGGGCTTTTGTACACACAATGCCGCATTTAGAGGACCCTGCATACTGATACCGTCACTTTATCTACTGCTTTGGCATTTAAAAATGCGATTTCATACCGATTTGGTCATTTACCGCTTGTCGGCGCCGACACCTTCGTGTTACGAGGGCGAAAAAGCGGTCTGCATGATCTACCAAGACCCGTTTTTGCACCTCTCCCGGCAGGCGGAGTGAGTCCGACTCGCGCTCGGGTGTTTTCCTCGTTCTTGATGACACAGCCAAGACGATGCACTCCCGTCAGGGAAAAAGCGAATTTACTAGAGAAAGTGGCAACATGGCGCGGTGAAGTCCGAGTCGCGTGCACCAACCATGATGCCCTTGAGGCTGAGACGACGACAGGCCGATTGCACAGATAACTTCACGTTGTTATTATAGCGAGGATCGCAAAGGCGGAGACCGTCGGGCGAAAGATTATCGTCGCTTGTCCCACGCATACAAACGCGCCGTAACTGCTGGACCCACACGAACGGAACGCCCGTCTCCCCTTTCGAACTCGAGCCAGGCGGCCAGTATTCAATCAGGCCCAACCACGAGCTGGACGCCATGGCGAGTGCGCTGCCGGCGTGCGCGGGCGTGTTCGCGCGCGCGCACTGCCCGCACCCGCGGCTCTTTGAGGAGGAGTACAAGCGGTGAGTGGCGCCACCTTGTCCTCTTGCTCGCGCCGTGCCGAAATACTATCAGGGACGGCGTTGACGCAGCGCGAATGGCGCCCGCCGTCGCTGCTGAGCTTTTGGTCCTGCCAGAGGCTCCGTTCCGATGTCTGACGTGCTGGTTGTGTGCTCTGTTGTGTCTGCCGTCGATATCAATTCGCTCCCCAGGAGCAATCGGAACCGAGGCACCAAGGTGCGACGTCGCACTTTGACTAACGTAGTCTTGCAGTGTTCTTTCTCCTCGGTCGGGGTTTTTCTCATCCGTTCACCGTGCTTTGACCTGCATTGACTGCTGATGCGGGGGGGCTCCTTTTAACGACTACAAACACACAGATCTTGCGGTGCGCTCACGTGAACTGCCAACCAGTTGAATAAAAATGGCCAACTGCAAAGTGCCCGGCCCTAACGGAGCGCTCATTTGTTGCTGTGCAGGTGCTTCCCTCACTGCTGCCCGCACCATGTGGAAAGGAGCTACTGCGGGTCGTCGCTCGAAGTCGTGTTGCGTGTCGGGCCCGAGTCGGACGTCGTCCAGGACAGCCGCGCGCTCGGAGAACCATTTGACGTGGCGAACGTCTTCGTCTTCGCTCGCTTCGAGATCGTCGACGGCAAGCCTCTCAGCGGCGCCTTCTCGCTGTGCTACCTGCGCAGCGTCTCCCAGAGCGAGATGAACCCGGAGGCTTCGTGGATCGAAGGTGTACGCCAAACCGCGACGGACAGGCAACAGCACTCGCAGCAACTACACGGACGCCAACCTCCTTCGCACCCATCGAGTTCAGAGGGGAACGCCCCCGCAACGTTCGTGCTAAATGGCCAAGCGTTCGCCAAGTGGTATTACCACTGGGAAAGCGGGGCCAACAAGGTGCAGCGCGCGACGAAGCACGCGCTCAAAGCTTACGTGTTCTATCAGACACAGGAAGGAGAAGCACCGGACCCCGTTCAAGCGATAAGCCCATCGGAGTCCGCCGTCCAACGCGGGTCAACGAGAGACGGAACGCTTGCGTTGCTGTGCGTCGTGACCTCTCCACCATTTACGGTGGTCTCGTATCGCCGCGCACCGCTGGAAGCTTGCGCTGGCCCAGGGGCGCTAGGAATGGATGTTGCAGTGTCACTCGTGCCGCACTACGCGACAGATACAGCCCACCCCGTTGACTCGAGGTTGCGCCGTCTTGTGCAGCACCAAATCTCCCAAGCCTTTCAAGAGTACAACCACCACCAGCAACACCAACAGGATCCACGCAGTGGCTCTTCGGGGTCGTTTGACCCATTCGGAGCACCGCGTTCGCTGGATGAACAGGATGAGGGCCGAGTGGGTAGCGGCGATCGTGGCAAGTACGGCCGATACCGGCAATTGCAGGAGCGTGAAGGCCTTCGATTCCGGCTTCTAACTCCGGAGGATGCAGCGCTCTCCGGATCATCACTGCTCGGCCAGAGCCAACCGCAGGAGACGCGACTCGTCTTCGACAGTACGAGGCGCAGAAATGACCACCCACCCTGGCGTGACACGAGCATGGAGGAGGAAGAGGCCGAAGACGACTGCGATCAAGACGATTTCCGCGACGAGGCTGTTCCGCAACCGCTAACACCTCGAGGCTGGATGCCGCCAAGTGCCTCTGGCTATGAAGTTAAAGTCTCCGGTCCAGTGGGGACGCCGCCATCAACAACGGATCCAGTCAGACAAGCCGAAAGGGCCGCAAATATTGCCCTGCTGCGGATCAAGCAGCAGCAGCAGCAGCTCGACAACCACCCGCGCGAGTTACAGCAGCTCACGGATTTGGCGATCGTCCACTTTTTCGTATCTCGCATCACGGCCAACAGTATCAAAAGTCTGGCTAACCTGGAGGTGGTGTTCACGATTGCGATTTCACAGCACTGGCGATACGCGTCAGGCGGGGCTACAGACCTCGCAAGGTTGTTGCTGTCCGTTGCGATGGTCAAGTTCGGGAAAAGACCCCAAGGCGCGACGGGGTCTCGGAGCAACACGGCAGGTCCTTTGGCAGACGCAAAGCTCGAGGAACTGATGCTTGTCTTGGCTGAAGTGTGTGTTTGGGCCTTCTCACCGGAGAGCGTTGAGTTAGTGCAGAGCTTACTGACTGCGTGCCACCCGCTGCTGCTCGAGAGTCTCCAGTCCAGTGGTTCTAGTGAAAGCGAAGAGGACGGACAGGAACTCCGCACAGCCTTCTTGGAGTGCGCTGGGCGGTGTTGGAGTGCGCTGGATGGGTTCCTGCGGACACCGCGTGCGACTCAGACGACGATCCGTAGTGTGCGCGAATTGAGCGATGCCGTATTAGGCGTTGTCTACTCTTGTCCAGAGCTGGAAGAGCTGCGCTCTGGACTGAGAGCCATGCTCCAACGGCCTACGGTAGTGCTTGAGGACAGCAAGGAGAACACAGGTTTGGATGCGCTTTTTGGTTCAGTCACTCCCCGTTGCAATCTCACAGGGTGGCGGGGCTTCGTGGCCCAAGTACGCGAAGGCTACCTGGTGCGTCTACTAGACTACACGATAGATTTCTTCGCCAGCAGAATACTTACCGGCGTGTGTGTGGTGCTATGAAATTGACAGAGAGACCAGTCTTCAGGGAGGGCCCCACCACAGACCCCCATGCAGGGTACGAGCTCTCAATCAAGTCGGTGGGCAGCAGGTTGGCTGTTGCAACCAGGCAGCCTATCGGTTACTCCTCACGTAGGCGGACAGGGCCGCACTCCTGCAGGGGCTGCTTCTACGACGCTAACCGCTCAGGATGCGCCCTCCATGTGGACTTCGTGTCTAGCGTTATCGCAATTGCTGCACCTGAAGATCGCGGTGGCTGGAGACCCGCTGCATACCCTTTATGTGCGTAGTAAACCTAGTCCGCAGAGTCTGGTACGCCCTTGTCTGGCCAATACACTACTAACGCATCGAAATGATCTGTAGGTCCGCGCGGAACCATCAGTGCTGTCCCCCGATAACGCGTGGCTGCGACTTATTTGCGATGGCCGGGTGCGCGTGGCTCCAGTCGCTCCTAACGGGTTGACAAGCTTGATGGGCGGAGCCTCGTGCGGCTTTGGAGGCGACTACGTAGCGTATCGCCTCGAGCCGCAGGATCCAACGCTCGACTCGGTCTGCGTGGAGTTTTACTGGTGGCCAGTGGGCAAAACTCAAGGCGAGGACCAACGTCGCCTTGCCGCCTACCGAAGCGTGATGACCTTGAAGACGGCAGCGGGCAGTGCGTTGATGGAGGGGCGGATGGATTTGGAGCGCAGCTTCGTGGAGCGCCAGACCATCGATGCGGCGGAAGTCCCCGAACTGGAGCTCTGGGCGCCTACCGAGCGCGTGCAAGCCGTCGCTGGCTGGAAGTCCTGGCTGTCGATTGAGGGCGTCTACGCGCGAAGATACTGCTGAAGTGAGCTGCGACTACCGAAAGTGCCGTCTCAAGTATGTCATGCGGGATGGTGACGCGGAATGACGTTGTCCAAGATATCGTCCACCGTGTTAGCTCTCTACGGGACAAGCGGTAGCGGGGAACTGCAAAGAGATCACGCAAAGATACCATTAAAAGGGTTACCACCGGAATTCGTTTACATGTACTGAAATACTGTATTCTGGAATGCAGCACATAAAGTAGGCGCCATCTAAACACAATGTTTGGTGTACATGTACAGTCTGTAGTCTGCCAAGTTGGCAGTGCCAACACCCTGTATTGTTTCCAATCACGCAGCGTGTATGCATGGTAAATGCTACCATCTCATGCCCTGGCACAACTGGTCGGATGGGGTGTCAAAGCGTGTTGGTGGCGATCAGGAGTTGTTGGCTTTTACAGCAGAATGGGACGAGCTAAACTTGTCGAATACAGGACAACTAGAGGCATTGACTTGGCTTCTAAAGTATACAAAGTCTGCCAAAGCCCAAGTTTCTCTTTCGCGTTACTTAGGTACAGAAAGCGATTGGTAAAACGTGATGGCGGCGCAGCGTTTTCGCTCTTTCCTGCAGGGGAGCACTATCGAAGCAGCTTGGCCGTAACACATGCAGACCCAACAACGCTGCAACACTTGCCCCTGCTCGTGAGATCGGGTGGCGGGTAAATTCCCCGTTGACTGCCAAAAGCATTTGTCATGAAATAGGTCATTGCGTGACCGCAGCATTCGTTCCCCTGTCAAAGTCGTTCGATCGGTATCGCGCGGTTATTATCGAAAAATACGAATTCCTCCAGCTTCGACGTGTCTTTTGCACTTCGCACAGGTTAATCCGGTCTGCACCATCCCGTCGCAGCAGCGAAATTCACCGCCTGCTTACGTTCCTCAAGTCGTCGTGTGCTAAAACGACGGCAGCATATCGGCTCTCCGACCCGCAAATAGAGGTGTGATTGCCGCATCTAGCAATCTCCATCAGCGCCGTCGCCGTTCATCCAGCAGCTCCGTCCGTCCGCCTCCTCCCTCGCCTCCCTCGCCTCATTGCCCAGCTCCATGAGCGTCCCGTCCGGTGCTGCCGCCCCGGTGCCGCTCCAGCCCGCGCCCGTGCAGCTGCAGGCGCCCGCGGGGCCGCAGCTCGTGCCGCCCAGCAGCCCGCAGACGCTCGAGCAGCTCCTGCAGCACTTTGTGCGCGTGTACGAGGAGCGGCTGCTCGTGGACATCGCCGCCAACCTGTTCCGCGAGTTCGCGCGCGGCGGCGGCATCCAGCGCGAGGACATCGGCAAGCTGCTGTCGCATTTCCCGCCCAAGGTGGTCGAAGGCGTGTTCGCGCGCTACGACCAGGCCGGCCGCGGGGTCGTGGACGCGCGCGCCTTCCTGGCGCTCGTGCGCTACCTGAACTTTGGCAACGGCTTCTGCGACGCGTGCTTCGCCCCCATTGGCGAGCACGAGCGCGGCTTCATGTGCTTGGAGTGCCGGGCCGGAGGGTACATCCTCTGCGCCAGGTGCTACCCGAGGGGGGTCAGCGGCGAGGTGCACCCGCCGAGCCACCGCTTCGTGCCTGCCCAGGAGATGCTGGAGATGCTGGCGCCCCCGCCCGAAGACAGAGACCAGCTGCCGAACGGCGTGGGCGTGTTCCTGCGCACCCACATCGCCACGCTCTTCGCGCAGATGGACACGAATCGAGACGGGCGGATCACACAGGACGAGTTCCGCGCCTTCCAGCGAGCGCAGGGCTGCGCCGACAGCTACATGGACTTCTTGCTGAGCTTCGGGGGGAACCCGGACGGGATGATTTCCAAGAAGGAGCTGCTGTATCTCGTCACAGGCCAGAAGATGACGCGACAGTGCGACGAGTGCGCGGCGCTCAAGTTCGTCGGCCAGGACCAGATCCTCTCGTGCCTCGAGTGCATCAACGATTATGACTGCTGCGTGGACTGCTGGCAGAGCGGGCGATGCCAGCACGAGCACGCCAACTTCCGCATGGCCGAGCCGTTCCAGCTGCGCTTCGCCGGCCTGTGCTATCGCTACTCGCACGACGACTTGTGGCTCCTCTCCGTGGGCAGCTACGAGCTCTGGGCGCCCTATGAGCCCTTCCTTGGCGAGAAGCTGCGCGTCTACGCGAGGCTGGGCCCGCCCCAGGCGTACGGACACTACATGCTGCCCAAGTTTACACACCCGCAGCCGCCCGCCTTCTTCGAGCGACACTACGGCGCTGCCACGACGACCAACAACGCAGCAGGCAACAGCGGACAGGCCAGCAACGGTGACATGTTCAACGCGGGCCTGGACATTTTCAGCGAGCAGATCCCAGACTTCACGCAGGACACGACACCGACCCTGCCGCAGCCGTTCGACTGGGCCGGCGCCACCGGCGAAGTGCTTTCGTGGTTTTACTAGATGCAACCGCCCGCGCCGACGGCTTCCGATTCTAGACGCTTCGCCACGGACGTAGACGTATTACCAAGACGAAACTCAGTAAAAATACATGGATCTAGTTAGCGGTGGGCTTTCCTGGCAGCACCGACACCGACCAACCGTGGAGATCTGGTGCACTTGAAGTTGTCTTCATTCTCGGTGGGAAGATCCGTCTTCAACATGGACCATGTTACGTTCCTCTAATCGTGTATCGAAAACGTCAGGCTTCCGGAAACGCGTGGTTGGCATTGCCAATGCCAGTGGCACGGCCTGGTGGAAGAAGCGTGACGACCGGGTGATTAACTTTGCCAGCATTGACAGTCGGGCTTTCGGCGGCACACACCTTTGTCAACTGAGCAGGTGCAGCGATCGGCGACGACGTGTATCCTGCGACAGCCAAAGCAGCTCCCGGCAGCTGGTGGTTGGATACACCAACGCCAAGCTTTGCGTCCGAGGCGCAGGAGACGCCGAGCGAGCCGCCCTTTGCTACATGTAGAACACCGGCGAGCTGGTATGGCTCCGAAAACCGCATCGGCTGTTCAGCCGAGTGGTTGAATGGCGCTTGAGGCTGCAGGCAACGGCCACTGCGGCGTTAAACGCCAACCAAGCCCCAGCGGCCCCCTCAACGTCGACAGCAACTTGCAAAGCCCAGGATCCAGCGTGCACACCGGTTTCGCCCAGACTCTTCTCGATGCAGCCCCTCCGGCCTTCTCTGCCTCCGACGTATCCTCCGAGGATTCACTGGATCGCGCCCGTCGCCGGTGGCGACCAGGGGCGACCAGGGGCGACTGTATCGGCTGCGTGGAGGCGCGAGATTTCGTGCGAGCCCGCGCTGATTTTTATCATTAAAATCACCAGATGCAGTCGCAGTGGCTCATGGCGCGCCGAGGGCTCGGTGGGTGGCCGCGCAAGGCTTGCTGCCTGCATCATGAGGTGCAGTGAATGCATGAGGTGCGGTGGATATTCCTAGCGAAACGAAATGATTGCCCCAAGCAGCCAATTCTGGGGATTTGTCCAGAGTGGCACGATTACGCGGTGGTTGGCCTGGTGGACTCATGCACGAGCAAGTCCCGCCCGCCAGGCACTGCATTCTGCTCCTCGGCGGCGACGGAATCGATGCAGTGCCGCCTGCAGACCCTGCATCAAGGGGAGCAGCGGCTAGGCCTGCGTCAAACGCCGTCTTTTGCTTTTTGCCGAAGCGGATAAGCTTTCGAAGCTGTGTGATGGCACCGCATTCAATAGGCTCAGAAAGACGACTGGACTTCAGTATGCGACGCGTAATCGAGTTTAACAGGGGGTGGCGTACCATCTGCACCGATCACCACTGGCAATTCATTCACCTGGGCCCTCGGTTAAACCTCGGTTAAACCCTCGCGCCGCGAAGGTATCTTCGTCGCAACTGGCGCGGCCTCCGCGCGCGGCGGCGGCAGGAGAAGGATGTGGGCGCCAGCCCGGCTTTGGCTGACAGGCAAGCAGCGCTTCTTTCCGCGCAGGGCGGAAGCAGTCGGCCAAAAAGCAGAAATACGCATCGCACCTCGTAATCGCATAGCCGCTCCCAAAACGAAATCGTGGGAGTCGTGTATTGCCACAGGCCGGAAGACGGATGTCAGGGGCTTTTAGTGCTTCCACCCCGTCCGTGCATTTAAAACCCAAACTCCAAAATCTGTCCTACATACAAATGGCAAGTACTACGTACTGTGGCATTATGTCGACTCGTTCCGTATGACACCCGCTCGGATTACCCCCACATACAGTTCGCCATTCTTGTCAGTTCCAAAAGTAACTTGCAGCGCGCAGACCGACAAGAGCCGCTGCTGGCGTGTGGCTCTGCAAACTGAAAGCCACTCCGAGCACCCGGCCCGGGGGTTTACGCCAACCAGCGCAGCACGTCGTGGCGACGCCGCGCAGTCGACCGACAGCATGCCGAGCGCCGAGGACGCGGACGTGCCGCTCCTGCAGAGCAACTCGCGGCGCCAGCGCGCGCCACTCGCCAAGAGCGACCGTACGTGGCACCTACCAGCTCTTCTATCTCGCCACGCCAATAGTGAACACGAGCTAACCCCTCCCTCCCTCCCCTTCTTCCTCTTCCTGTGCCAGTGCCGACCATGACCGACATGGACGAGTACATTTGCTACGGCGACCGCGTCGCCTTCCTGTGCGAGGGGCAGCTCCTGGCGCTCACCCGCAAGCTCAACCTCACGTACCAGCAGATGGCGCTGCTGGCCGCCTCCACGCTCGCCACGGGCGGGCTCATGGGCATCGCCGGCTTCTTCGTGTGGCGCAAGGGGCTCTTCCGCAAGCGGTACGCCGCGCTCTTCGGCGACGACGTGTACAACGAGGACGACCTCGTGGACCCGGAGGGGGGCGTGACGCTGGACCCCGTCCCTCTGCTGGGCGGCGGGGACAGACGGAGCCTCCGCAGCAAGACGCAGTCCACGGTCACCTCCAGCCGCATCACCACCACCAGCGGCGTGGCAGGAGAGCCCGACGCCCCCGTCGGGGGGTCCACGGCCACGCACGGCTCCGTGGCCTTTCGCCTCTTCGAGTTCGACCCCAAGAAGCAGCAGCTCGTGTTCTCCAGTGTTGGCCTGCCCGTGAAGTTCGGCACGCCGCTGGTCGTGGTGCACGCGGAGACGGGGCGCGCTATCCGGTATTTGACGCACAGAGGGGCAGTGACGATTAGCAAGCCGCCCGTCAACCTGGCCTTCCACCGACAGGTGCGCGCCAGTCTCTTCGCGATGGAGGAGTCCGCGGTGCATCTCAACTCCATCAAGAGATCGAGGCCGCAGTCGCTCACGACAGCGCTCGTCTCGTCCAGTAACACTAACATTAACAACGGAGAGGCCGGAGCGCTGAGAGCGACCGTGGCTGACCCGACGAGGACGGGCGAACCAGAACAGAACGAGCAGGCGATGACGCCAACCGGCCAGGATGATTTCATGGTGGAACTGGCGGACCAGAGTCAGAACCAAGGCCAGACCCAGAGTCAGCGACAAGTGCAGGTGCTGACCAGCTACCCGCGAGGCAGGAAGCTGCAGAACCTCAGCAATGTTCAGCCTAACAGGCAGCGGCCACGCAGTCGCAAACAGCAGCAGTCCGCGCGGTCGATGCAGTACAGCGCTCAGCGGCGCAGTATGGACCAAACCAGCTCAAGCGCCGCGGCGTTCCGGGCCGCGATTGATGACCCGCGGGCACGACAGCCGGCACTTTCCTATGGAGACGATCCAACGGGGTCGACTGTCGTCAACGTCTCGGACACATCAAACACGTCGTCGGGTCGTGGTCGACGACGTGCGGCGAGCTCATCGGCATCAGCCATTGCGGGCTCGGGATCCAATGCGTTCTATCGTTCCATCTCGGAGTCCTACATGAACATGGTCTCCGACATCACGGACACTCTGCAGCAGCAGCGTGACCGTCAGCGCGACCGTCAGGAGTTGCGACGCCGCCAGAAAGCGTTGATGAAGGACCTGCCTAACATGTCGTTCAACAACCCCTTGGGCAAGTACTACGTGGCGACAGTTGAGCCAGTCCGCCACCAAATGAATGGCAGCAACTACCGCCTTCCGGTGTCTCCCAGTGACGAGTATCTACGCTGGGGACAGCCCATGTCGCTGTTTTCCAAGTTTAACGGTCGTGCATGCGGCATTCGTCCGCGCGAGTATTACAAGGACAGCGATCTGTACTTGACGACAGAGGCAACGCCAACGACCATTGTGCCGTTGCGTGAAGACGGAGATCTAAAGTGCATGGCAAAGGAGTCGACGCGGTACCTGGCCCATCTGGAAAAACGCCAGGTGAATCTGAGTGTGGGCACGTACAATGTCTGGATGATGCCGCGCAAGGTGAGCGCATTCACGAGTTGTTCCCCTAAGAAGAACACCCGTGCGCGTTTGATCGGCGATCTGCTGCCTCCGTGTGACATCTGGATCTTGACGGAATGCTTCGACTATCGTGCGCGCGATATCTTGCTGGACAAGATGTCGGAGGCTGGCTACTTCTTCTTCTCGCCGACGGTGGGGCACAAACGCGTGAACAAAACGAACATGCGCAAGTTGCTCAACGGAGGTGTGCTGCTAGCCAGTAAGTACCCGATTCTGAGCGTCCGGGTGAAGCTATTCGAAGGAGCCTGTGCTGGTGCCGACAAGTTGGCCGACAAGGGGGTGCTTTACTGCAAGATTCTGAAGGACGGACTGTTGGTTCACGTTTTCTCGACCCACCTCCAGGCTTGGAACGACCCGCTTTCTCGGACCATGCGCAAATTGCAGATGGATATGGTCGCGAACTTCATGCGTGCCATGGACATTGACGAGGTGAACGACACCGTGCTGTTTGTGGGAGACTTGAACGTCAACTACTGGCTGAACAAGACGAACCAGGAGTACGACGAGATGCTGGACATCTTCGAAGCGAAGGACCCTTCGGTCGTGCGTCCGCGGAGACTCGGTAACGCATCCGACTCTGATAAGAAGGAGTCGGCGGCGGAGTTCAAGCACCTGCGCAAGTACAGCTTCGACCCACGCGTGAACGCTTTGGCTGCTGACGGTTTGAGCACGGACGGCAGTCTGGAGCTGTTGGACTTCATTCTCTACTCGCGCACGCACCGCCAGCCGAAGACTGCGTCGAGCTGGGTCCAGCCGCTGACCACGACGCAGCCGTGGATGTGGCGCAACCAACCGCAGTACAATCTGTCGGATCACTTCCCGGTCGTGAGCGAGTTCACATTCGAGATGTAGATCGTGACCAAGGCAAGCGGCTGAGGAGCGGCGAGTGGATGTGAGCGCTTCCATTGTCAGGAGCTCGAATGCCCCAGGTGGGAGAGTCGTCGAGACTATCGATGCTCGAGGTGTGAGTGTTATTTGCTTGTCGTGTATTTTTGCTATTTTATCGCAAGTACATTATGGGAATTCAAAGTAAAATTTGAACTAGTCAGCTAGATGTTTGTTCTGAACACAGGAGTTCTGAATACAGGAGGTACGGTTGAAGTTGTCCCTCCGTCGCAAGGCTGCCATTAAGGCCTTACATGTAAATACAACAGTAGCAGTGTGGAGTAGCATGGACCGTGGGAATTGCTGAGCTGAATGTGCACTTTAATCTGGAGGTGAGGGTAGCAGCCGAGCATTTCTCGTTGAGGTACACAACAGTTGCTCTGAGAAGCAAATGCAGTCTGTAATCGAGGTACTCAGCTACTGAGCTCCATCGTGCAATGAATAGTGGTCGGGAGCCTTCGATTGAGGAGTGCCAGCCGCCCAGCTCGTCACGTTACAGAGGGAGCTGGCTGCCTGACTGACCAAAAGACTCACTCCATGCCCCGGGCGACTGCAACGGATTTTCCATCGGCCTCTCCTCTTCTGTGCTCTATATGCAGCGCTAAAAGCTTGCGGCGTCGCGCTGGCGGAAGTGATTGCGCCTTGAGAAGAGATCAGCGAGCGTTTTATGAGCGAGGCTCTCGTCAGCCTTTCCAGAGGCTTGCAAGGCGAGGGCGGACCAAAGCCGCCGGACTGTCCACACGATCAGCTCTGCGCGCGGCGTATCAGGCAGGCAGACGCACGCAGTGCGGCCATCCGATGCCATCACCTTGGCGCTGGGTCTCAGGTGCCCCGACTTCACCATGAGGGTACGGCTGTGACTTTCCGCTGCGGCACCCGTTACTACCAACTCCGCGCAAACCGAGCGAGTCGGAGACATCCAGCAGTCCGAAGTTTCCGTACAAAGCTCATCGCTTGGCCCGCACTGCGCTCGTCAAGCTCGTCCGTGCTCTGAAGCGTAAGTAAGGTGCGTTTGACCTCAGCAGCAAAAATACGAGTCGGAGGCGGGCGGCAAGCCAGCCTTTCGAGTAGTAAACAGCCGGGAGGGGGGACCTCACAAGGTTGACGGATGTGTGCTTCCCTTGCAGCAGCGAATCGTCATTGGAGCTCGGTGCTGACCTCAGCACCATTACAAGCAGATAAATTACCCGCTGGCGTTCCCTCAAGTCTCCTGGAGGGTCAAGTGCGCCACGGTTTGAGTCAGGTAAACTCCACCGGAAAGTCGCGGTGGAGCGTTGGACCAGTCCATTTCGAGGAGGTTCGGGAAACTTGCGGCGTGACTTCATGAGTTCGCGTCGATCGTGGAGTTTATGAGCTCGACACGATTTTCGCCAGCAGAGGTTGTTCCTACCCACCAGATGCCCCAGTGACTCAATGACCAAGGCCAAGGGGCAACATGTAATTACCACCGACTGGAAAACATGCACACGCTCTCAAATACGGTCAAGTTGCACGGCACTCTTTGCTGAAATCGTCCGGTTGGCGGGATAAACTGCGGTGAGAAACACTTGGCAATCATAAACCTGCCATACTGAAAGTTGTACGTTACAATGTTTACATAAAAGCTAAATATCTGAGGCGTTTGGTAATGAAGACACCTTCGACAATCGATATTATATAGTGGTTACGATTTCCATGTGTTGCTTACGCGTCAAATCGTAGCTGCGATTTGGCGTTTGGGATTGATAGCAGTGGCCCGAGCAAAGTTGTCGTGAATTTTTGGGCATAACGAGGGATCAGGTTGCTGTATGGACTGACCGCCGTCGCCCCATCAATAGGCAGCTCCGGCCTGGCCGTCGCGACGTGCTCTGCCTCCATCACAACCGAAAACGCCGCCACGCTGCCACTGCCGTTTGCGACGCAGTCCCGTGGGAACAAGCGGCAGCGAAACAATCGCTCTGTTGCCTTTTTCACTCGTTTGAGACCGAACGCGCTTTCCCAGCTTTTAGACCGTTTCGACACGCAGGAAATAACCGCGATTTAGGTGGGGCAGCCTCGTGCTAAACATGAGCAGCAGTCCCCGTCACTTCCGTCGTTCCCGGGTGGAGCGCGCCAGCAGCCTCGACCTGGCCTCCTCGTCGTCGTCGTCGCTGTTCCGGCGCTTCAAGAGCAGCACCAAGATGCCGGCCGAGTCGCTCGCGGCCTCGCAGCCGCCCCCGCGGCACTCGCACCGCCGGATCCTCTCCAGAGACCGCAAGCGCCCCATGGTCATCTACTACTCGAGCAGCAGCACCACCGACTTTGACGAGGACAAGCTCACTTCGACCGCTCGCAGTGTGGAGGCCACCGTGTTCACGGATGGCGAAATGTCCGAAGACGATTTGCCAACCCCAAGTGGCAAAAAGTTTGCCGACAAAGGCGAAGACCGATTCGACGCCGACTCGAAATTGCCAGACTTTGCCGCCAGCATGGGCCCGAGAGACACCTTGGCCTGCAGTCGCGGCCCGGGGCGCGCGCTCATGCGCATGTCCCAAACCTTCAGCCGCGCCTCCGAGAGGATAGACCCTCACTCCCACGGAGAGGGACGCCACCGCCGCGCGGCAAGACAAAGCGCCAAGTACGACGTGGCCTGGCGACAGGACGACGAGAGTGAATGTTGCCAAGTGTGCTTTGCCATGTTCACGAAACTCTCCCGCCGTCGCCACCACTGCCGCGTGTGTGGCGAACTGGTGTGCGGCGCCTGTTCGCAGGACCAGGTTTCCCTCACGAACAAGTTTTCCACTCCGCGCCGAGCCTGCGTGGCCTGTTGCAGTTTGCTGCAAGCCATGGCACGCGCGGGCGACGACCGCGTCAAAGTCGCCCCGGCCGACGTGGCAACGGCAGCTCCGACCAAGCGCCACCACCAGTCGGCACCGGTCGCGTCAACGTGCCACTCGCCTGCCAGTGCCTCGATGCCAGCCCCCGCGGCAACGCCTCGCTACCGCGACCGACTCACGGAAGTGCATCGAGTCATGGCGGCCGGCAAGTTGTCGCGTCGCCGCGGCAGCTCTGACAAGAAAATGTACGTGATCTCCAGTCGCTGGCTGCGCGGCTGGATGGCGTTCACGTCGTCGGCCTCGAGCTCCAACTCCAGTCGCAGTCTTGACTACGGGTTTGACTCGGAGACGTCAATCTCCTCCCCTACCCACGACGACGTTGCCAGTATGGGCCGCGCTCCCGGACCCGTTGACAATTTGTCACTGTTGGAACTTTCACGTGGCAAACTCGTGCGTCGACTCGGTCTCGTCCGGGATGAAGTCATTGCCGGGGACGCGGCCAGTGCAGCCGAAGACGCCGATTTCCAGCTGCTGTCGCCCGAAGTTTGGGAAGTTTTCCAGCGTCTCTACGGCGGTGCACCGGCTATTTACGTGAACTTGGCCAGTGCCGACCCCGCGGCGTGGATTATCGATATTTCCGGGTTGCTGGCCACAGCTGCCAGTGCCAATGGCACGAAGGTGCAGGTGCTTCCTGCGGTGGAACGCGCGTTGATGACACGCCACCAGAGTGAAAACGAGTTCGCCGGCCCACGCGCTGGTTCGAACCAGGCCAGAACCCCAACGGACTCGGGCTCCTCCTACACGCCGGTGAGCGGGCGATACACGACGTCGAGCTCCAAACAACAGCCGCCGAAGAGTCCGGCGTGGACGGTGACGAGCAGCAGCAGCAGCAGCTCGCTGAGCGAAGACAAAGACCGCACCCATAGCCCGATAGGGAACGGCAAGATGCAGCTCGAAGACTTGGAGTCGGACGTCGCGGCCTTGTCGATTGGCGTGACCAAGACCCCGACGGAGGGTGAGGATGACATGAGGGCCACGACCTCCGCGCGTAGCCCTACGGCTGCGTTGGCAGCTTCGGCGTTCGCTGTCGCCATGAAGCAGGCGAGGCTGAACGCCCAGAAGGCCATTGACGACCGCGCCTCGCGTGTCATCGCGGCCTAAGCAACTTCCGGCTTACTACTCCACAGCTACAGAAGCAGTATGAAACACAAGCGCCGATCGGGAGGCAGCTCTACCCGAGATGTAGGCGACAAGCCCAAGCTCGGCGCACCTTTATCTATAAACACGATATCGCATTTGCAAAACGACTATCCCATTAAAAAATGTCACGCGATGAATGTCTAGGAAGGTGAAATCTTAGACGTCGATGCGCATTTTCAGCGAGATTGTCCGCCACACACGCAACTATTCTTGTCGATAGCGGTTTGCCACAACTCGACTCGACTCCAGCATTGTTGGCATCGCATCGAGTTGATCATGGGGCTGCTCCGAGCTCGCCGCACGAAACTGACCTCAGCTTTCAGCGCTGCTGACAATGAAGACGGTTCTAGTGCGCAGCACCAAGCTCAGACTCGCGCTCGACTGGAAAATCGACGTCGTGGCGCGCTTTACGGTGTGAGTTCAGCCAGTGGCAAACTACTACCGAGCGTAAGTCTCCAACCGGAAGATGCTCGAGCGCGCCGCGATTTATTGCGACTCATACGGCAGCAAGACGAACGAGTGGGGGGCGAGACGGAAACCGTCTACGAAGACGAACAGAATGACTGCAAACACCGCGAGCATCTCAACTACCGACCGCCCTTGGATCATATTCACAAGCTGAGGGATCTGCATGCGACTGTGGCTAATGACTGTCGAGGAGGTCGTGTGAAACTTACTGCCGAGCAGCGAATGTTTGCCAAAATCACGCAGACGTTTGGTGCAAAAGAGTGCTCGGGTGGCAGCTCGGATGGCTTGAAAGCGGAGTGGCGTCTTGGCTACAGCAATAACGTTGATACAGGTTCCCGAGCTGGCGTTGGGGGGACGTTTGAGCCTCGGGATGGTGCCCGAGAGCGAATTCTAGACTCGCGCAGTGCTCCTGCGCTGCTCCCCGGCTCCGTCGCTGTGGCGTATCCTCTGAAAAGCTCCAGCATTCCCCTTGACCCAATTTGGCGAAAGCGCGAAGGTGAAGAACGAGAAGAGCTCCCCAATTCGACTGCATCAGATACTGACAACCAGGCAGAAAAGTTCGCAGTGGAGAAGAAAGTGGAGCTTACTGTCAATAGTCCACGTCGCAGCCGAGTAGGCAAGAAAAAGCCGTGGTGCCCAGCGTCCTCTTCCAAGTCACCAAACTCTGCGAGTTCTCGACGTCGCTACCCAGAAGAGCAGCGCTTCGCACCGCCAGACTGTGAAAATGTGCCGAGCAGTCCAGACCAGGAGCATGGCGGTTCGGATTCGTACGACCACGACGGACTTCAGAGATTTCCAATCCGCAGCGGCGAACTGTTTGAACCGATTGATAAAGAATTTGTAGGCGATGCTCGACGTGGACGCAGGCAACAAACACTATTGACAAAAGTTGCAGGGACGTACGCGCGGGTTCGAGCACGCATGGACCGGTTAAAAGATCCTCACTTGCGGTATGAACTGCCAGTCGAAGACGCTACGCATCAGCCTCGAGCCTATCGCCTTGGTTTAGACGAGGTGCCTTCCACCACTTCCGCCAAGCCGAAAAAACCGAAGTTCCGACCAAAATCTGCTGGGACCAGCTTGGGCTTCCAAACTGGGTGTCTAGGTCCAAAAGCAGGCAACTTTCTCACTCCAGAGCTCCATGGGGGTGGGAAGGTAGCTGGAGCTCGGCGGAGACCTCATTCGGCTAGCATCTCGTACTTCAAACACGCGACAGTTTGTTGCATGGGGCCACCTACGCTGTCCAAGTCAGGTTGTGTCAGCGCTGCTACCGATTTTCGGAGTGTGGTCGATGGCGAGTGTCAAAAGCGGCAACACGAGCGTGACGCTATTCTGCAAACGCTCGCGAAGCGTGGACTGCTCCATTCAATTCCTTTAGCTCAAGTGTTCGCCAGGTTACGACGTGAAGGACTCTTGAATATCAGTCGACGACTCCAACGAAGCGTTTTCGAACGGATGGCACTGGACGAATACATGAGCGCATGCGGTTGCCTCAGTAGCAGCACCACGCCACCAGGGGCGGCAGCGTCGGAGGGGAAGCAGCAGACGGAAACTCCAGGAACGTCCCCAATCAAAGAAGCCAAGAGGTTCTGCGCCAACATGAACAACTCGGAGGTGACGGGTTCCGGTCCAAATTCGTCGGTGGTTGCATCGCCGTCGCTGGTAGCAACGCGTAAGGCGCTTGTTGTGTCAAGACAACAGTTCCACTTGGCTCTCGAAGCTTTCAACTTGTCCCCGACGGACGTGAACCTGTTCTTCTCGGCGTTGGATCTGACTGTGAGCGACTTGGTGCAGGTTTGGGACGCCATGTGCACCGTAGAAATGCTTCAGCACGAGCACACAGCGATACGACGAGCACGAGTGCAGCAACTTCAGGCCCCGCCACCGAGAGACTTTGAGTTCCTTCGTCGACTGAGCACCTAACACGAACAAACTCGCAAGTGCTGCAACTTCATTTTTATCCTAGTAGTTTGCATCTTTGCGTTCCCGGATTCCTATTACGCTGAAAGCATTTGACAGCATGCATTGCGATCTGCAGAGTCTACGCTGCGTCCAACGGGAGGGGGGGATTCGTAGAAACCGGATCGAAACTGAAAGAGACATAAGACTTTCGTCGGAGTGGCTGGTTCTCACGGCTGCTCGTCGCGATGAGACCATCATAGCGCCACGCGAAAGTTTCAGAGACTACTGCACGGACAGGTCCAAGCGGCTGGCACGAATGAAGATGCCGTGGTTTGGTGCACAGCTGAAGTACTTTTCGCCATCAACGGTGCCGCTGTTCTTGCCTTTTTGCTCGCAAAGCTCGATGCCCACCCATGTGCCCGTCGCGAACCGCGTCGTGCCAATGTAGCGCACCACACCGGGCACGTTGCCGACGTTGATGAACTTACCGACGCACAAGGGGGCACCGTTGATATACACGACGTTGCTGCCTGAATGTCGGCGCGCTGTAGCACGGTTCGGGGCTCCTCCTAGTATTGCAGGGCCGTCAGTCGTATGGGCAGCAGGCGTCGTGACCTGCACGCCGTGCATGTCCCCAGTCTTTGGGAGATACACATCCGTGAGCGAGTGGAGTGACTCGCTCCGAGCACGACTGAGCAGTGGCGGATCCACACTCGCCAACAGGGAAGATTGCAGTCCCCGCTGAGCCTCGGATTGCTGTCGTTGCGACCGCTTTCTCTGCTGTTGTAGCAGCATCTCCTGACGGTGTTGCAGGGACAAACTGTTAATCGGAAGCGACCGGCGTCTTGGTCCGGCCGCCGCCGTTCGGCGCTCTCGCTCGGCCTTGGAACCGGCTTCTAGTGCCTGGTCGCGCGAAGCCGAGCGCTGGTACGGGACTCGCACGGGCAGACAGTGAGGATCGAAGAGGACGACGCCCTCTCCTTTCGATGGAGATGGCGTCTTGCTTCGTGAGCGGAAGGCTACAGGACTCGCAGTATTGCTGCCTGGACTGCCATCGCTTGTTCTTCCCGGGCTGCGCTCCTTAGGAGAGCTGCTCCCATTGCTAGCGTTGCTACTGCTGCTTGCCCGGGCCTTTGCTTCATGCCAAATGGACTGGATGCGGTCGAGCGGCTTGCTAAGATTCAGCGTCGGCCTGCTCAATCGCCGAAGCTTCAGGTGGAGCTTCGGAGTCGGTGAAGACGCCGGGCTTTTCGCTTTCGTGCTCTCCGCTGGAGATTGATCCTCACTTTCAGCGCGTTCCTGGTTGGAAGCAGTGCTGGGCGGAGGCGTCGTCTCCTTCATGGACTTCATGGCACTCTCCATGTCCTGGATGAGCTCGTTGTACGCCAAAACGTCACTCGCGCACGTACTGGCTTGGCGACTGTAGATGGAGATCCCCGAGCGGCTTGTGAGGTCCGAAAGCCCATTGGAGAAGTCCGACGCCATGCTCATCGTGTGCGTCAGCCCATCTGAATCTCTCGCTTTGCCGGCGTCGGGGGCCTCGTCCGAAATGCCGAAGTAGTACAAGTCCCAGAGCTGCTTGTCCATCAGTTGCTCCTGCTCCCCGCCAGGACGCAGCCCAAAAGACGCCGTGGACGACTTCGGAGCTAGTGGGGGGCTCCCAGCAGCCTTGACTTTCGGTGGGGTGCTCTCTCTTTGAGTCGGGATGTACATCGTGACCCCGCCACTTCTTGAAACAATGACTTCGCTGGAGGCGCCGTGCTCGTCCTCGTCCTCGTCCTGTTGGGGGGCTTCGTCTCGCTGGTCGAGCCAAGGGACGGCTCGACATGCCTCCACAAGATCGCGGGGCTCGAAACGCGCCTTCCGCCGTCGTGCGCGCTCCGCCATGTGGGTCACGAGCTCGGCGTTGGCCTGAGCTGGTGTCGCGTCCTCTTGGTCGTTGTCTTGCGGCATCCCCGGACCGCGCACCTCGGTGCCTGAGCTTCGAACAGTCACGCGGGCGCTGCTGCTTTGACTGGAGTCCCGCGGCGGCACCGGGACGAACTCGAGCGAAATCTGCAGCAAGCCGGCGTCGTTCCCAGCGAGGGGTAGCCAATGCGGACTCAGGCGGATGACCTTGACGCCGCTGCCGTCGGACGCGTCCTCCTCGAACGCACGCGCCTTGGACGACAGCAGCAGGTCCTCGAGCGCCACGCTGGCCGACCCGACGACCCGCTCGCCGCACAGCACGTCGATCTCCAGCTTGCACTCGCTGGCCTCGACACCGACGCCGACGCCGTCGCCCGGCGCGTCTTCCGGCTGCCCCAGAGCCCACGCGAAGTGGCCCCCCATGCCGTCGCGCGCCCCGTCCTGGGCTGGCCGCCACACGGGGCCGCGCTTGTCCCCTGCGACGTGGCACGGCGACTGCTGCGCCGCGCCCAGCAGCGTGCAGCGCACGCGGAGCCCGTGCTCGTCGTACACGGCGTCGCTCATTGGCCACGGCGCCGCGAGCTGGCGCGCCTCGTACACCCACACGTGCAGCTCGCCTTCGGGCACGCTGTCGCTCAGCCGGTCCACCGGCTCGTCCGCCGCGGAGGCCACGACCATGACCGGCTCCCGCGGGGTGGCGCAGGACGTGCGGTTGCTCTCGAGCATGGGCAGGTCGTCGTCCTCGGACGCGGCCTCGTCTTCGTTCTCCTGCGGCCGCAGCATGGCCGCCAGCTCGTGCGCCAGCGGGTGCTTGGGGCTCAGCGCGAGGCCGTGCACGACCTCGCGCGCCTCGACGACGGGCTCGTCGTCGTTGTTGCTCCCGAGCATGGGGCAGCAAACTCGGTAGTGAGACAGCGGCGCCCGCCATCGTTTTCCGGAAGTTACTCGGAAGAATTCACCGGCAGGAAGAATAGCAGCCTGATATCGACTGAAGCACTCTCGCGGCCGCGGCGGTTTTCGTGCGACTTCAACGAGGGGCCGGGTCTATGTGGCCAAGCGCACTTGGGCGCAGAGCGCAGAGAGCGCATGGACGCATCCCGGCGGAAGCTCGCGGCGCATGAGCCAGCGCTCACGCAAGTCGGAGGTGGCGAACGGTGGCTGGTCGTGCCGGCCGCGCGCAACTCGCGGCGCATTTCGTCTTTTGGCGCTCGGTTTTAACTGAATGGCATCCACACAAAGACCACGCGCTCTTGTTCCGAACCTACTTGCCGGACAGTGCCGCCTTGCCAGGCAACGGGGCTGAAGGCCCTTGGCCTTTTGCGGGAGCGGTAGGCGGCTTGCGACAGCATGCAGGGCCAAGGCAACAGGAAGGACTGCAGTAGGTTGCGACCGTGTAACGGAAATAGGACTTCGGTTGACGACCAGCTACGTACAGCTTGTGCACGTGTCGCTGCCTGGCTGTGGAGCGCCGTCTCGTAGCTGCCTCTCGCGCTAAGCTGGGACAGCGACTACGTAGTAGCATACTTGGCACTGCCAAGCTGGCAGCAGGCGAGCGGCGCAGCGCTTGCACCGTCAGCAGGAGGGCCATTGCAGGACGAGCGCCATCCATAACACTTAGACCCACAATCTAACGAGAGAAAGATACTTTTGGCGCCCCTCGTCTTGTCTGCGCTGATTACGCGCGTGTGCGATTGGTCTGACAATCGAGCCGGAGCGGCCAGTACAGTATCTTGTTTACCCACCCATATACTTGTATATCCTGTCCAATCCGGTTTCAATTTGGAAACATATTAGACAGACATGTGCTACAGTTGTACTTCAGAAAAACCTCTAAGAAATAAACACGTGTAGGTGGTGCCTGTACGGTAGTGCGAAGATCTTCGCCTGTGCCAAGACAGACAAGGCACGATCATTTGCATCCAAGGTGGCTTCGAGGCATGCGTCAACCGAGGTCCTGCCAGCCGCAACAGCTTTGAGCACCTGTGGGATCTTGTGGGCGGCGGATTGCATTCCTCTTCGCTTTATGGGCATCAAAACTTCCTATCTATCGGGCTGCGCTGACGCAGCCTCATACCAAATTCGACGGCGAGTTCGAGCGCGGCGCTCCGACCGAGATCGTGGCCGTCATCTGGTTCTCGATCGCCCGGAAGTCCTCCAGAATGCGCCGCAGGTCCTGCTGCACCTGCGTGCCGCTGGGTCTGTACTTGGGCTTGTAGCTGGTGCACGCGTTCACGAGCTTCACGATGCTCTTCGGGCACGTCGGCGACAGCGTAGGCGACAGCGCGCCCCTGGCAATCAGCTGAAGGATGTCCGTCTCGGGCACAGCGGACCGGTTCGCCTGCATCAGATCCGAGAACGGCAGCTCGTGCGAGTCCATCTCGGCCATCAGAATGCCAAACGAGTACACGTCGCTGGCGTCCGGGTACGACGCGCTGGTCTCGCGGCCCAGAAGCGCTTCGGGTGAGATCCAGCGCCCCGACCCCACAGCGCTGTACGACATGAGCTCCTGTTCAGTCAGGCCATCGGCTTGGTTGTCCACTCCAAAGTCACTCAGTTTCGCTCGTAGCGACTGGTCCAACAGCACGTTCCGAGAGTTGCAGTTGCCGTGCACCAGGCGAGGGTGCATCGAGTGAAGGTAGAGCAGAGCCCTGTTCACGTCCAGCAGCACTTGGACTTTGAGGACTGTCCATTTGCCACGTTGGTTGCTCGCAGTACGATGAAGCCAATGCCGAAGATCGCCTTGAGCCATGTACTCCGTGATAGCAACCAGGTGCGTTTCGCGCGACCAGGCTACCCCGATGAAAGTCACCACTCGCGGGTGGGAAAATACGGCTTGACGCTTCAGCTCGCTCTTGAGTTTATCCCTCGAGCCTCCACCACTATTGCCATTTGCAGACGAACGGGGGCCTTGGTCTTCCTTAGGAGCCAGGAACTTTGCCACCACAAGGGGATCCGAGGTGCCCCCTCCAGGTGACACTGCCACTGCCGATCCCTTGGCCGAGGCTAGCGACGCCAGCCAGATCTCCCGAGGGTTCATTGCGCTCGTTACACTTTGCTTGCGCAGCGTTTGGCGCTTCTCGGTGGTCAGCACATTGAGGCACTTGAGCATTTGCAGGCGCTGGAAGTCCAGACGCCACGGCTGCAGCTCCTCGTCCACCCAGAACCCAGCGTTGTTGCTGGTGAACGGCTGCTTGTCCTGCCTTCGATGTACCCGGGGCGAAGGACTCGCCGGTGGAGAAGTGGTCGAGTCATTGGCCGTGGGGCGGTCCCGTTCGCTACCATTGGTCGTGTCGATGGCCGTGTCCTTCGTGTTGGCGACTCGCGAGGCCTCGCCGCTCTCACTGCGACTCCGGTTGTATGTCCGCATGAAGAAGATGTAGAGCCCCACCTTATATAAGAAGTAGATGAATGGCAAGCCCATGCTGAGCAGCACCAGGGTCGACGTGTCCTGGTCGGCGGCGGACTGGGAGCCGCTACTTACGTCGCTCGCATCGGCCCCAGAGTCAGCGAACATCAGCAGCCGACGGGTAACAGCAACTTCATCCGGGACAACGCACACGTGGCAGCCACCCAACCTCCGCACGCGGCCGCCTCGTACGTCCGTGCACGCTGCCGTCTGCTCTTCCTCCGCCTTACTAGCCGGCTCCTCCGCTACACGAGCGCTCAGCAGCTCGAACTGCTGCTCGCTGAGCGTCTGCGTCCCGTCCGTCAGCGTGTTGTCCGCCAGCACGAGCGTCTCGAGCCTGGGCAGCGACAGCAGCCACGCCACGGGCAGCCTGTCCAGCATGCAGTCCACGATCTGCAGTTGCGTGAGCGAGCTCGGCAGCGCCGGCAGCGAGGCGTTCGTCAGGTCCAGGCCAATAAATAGCAGCGCGGCCAGGCGCTCGCCCGTCCAGCGGCTGGCGGCGTCGAAGGTCACGCGCGTCCTGCGGCCGCGCAGCTCCAGCGTCTGCACCTGCGGTGAGAGCGCCGCGGCGTCGAAGCTGTAGCTCCGCTCGCCCGCCAGCGCCGCGCGCCACTCGCCCGCGGCCTGCGTTTGGGCCAGCGCCACGCACTCGCCGCCCCGCGGCGACACGAGGCACGGCGCGGCGTCGCGCGCGCCGGCAGAAGACGGAGAGAGCAGCGCCGCCGTGACGGCCAGGAAGCTGCTTGGCCGCCGCCGCCTGCGCTGCATGGTGATGATGGTAATGGCGAGGAGCGCCCGAGGACCAGTTCGGAGAGCGACATACGGCGACTAGCGCTTTCTTTGTCATGCGAAGGAAGCGCCAGTCCGTCTCGATGGAGCTGCAGGCTGTGCACCGACAGGTACCTGCGTGGGTGCGGACATCAGACGCCCGGCTCGTATCGGTGCTCGACGCCTTGTTGCCTTGATCTGCGGTCAAGTTGGGGCCGGACGGCGCGCGGCGTGAATCTCGCCGCGCTGGAGTGAATCGCGGCCCATGTATAGAGAGGGAGCTCGCAGCAGTGACAGCGGCCTTCTTCAAAGATTGGTCCGCCGCGCGAGTCGATTCTGTGGTCCCAGCTGGGCGCGCAGGCTTCACACGTGAAGTATCGACGCGTGAAGGCTCTCATGAGCGGCACGCATTTGCCAGCGTGGTGATGCATTATGAACGACAGACGCACGCGCCGAGGAAATCGTGTATTAGTATGTAGAACATGTATAGCATACATGTGAGCTTGCTGCCACCCGATCGTGTGTCGGTCACCTGCAGCAAACCTCCATTTTGTCCATATTATCGTTTAGGCAGAACATGCCTTTCCGCGCGCGCGGCGGCGCCGAGCGCTTAGAGCCCCAGCGGCTCCGCCTCGACTTCCTCCTCGCTCTTGGCGCCGTCCTTGGCCGGGGCCTGCGGCGGGCCGTGGTCGTCGCACTGCGCGACCCACTTGCTCTTGACCGGCATGATGTGGCAGTTGATGCGCATGACCTTGAGCCCCTTGGTGACCTCCAGGTCCACCTGCGTCCAGTTGTTGCGCTGGTCGGGCATCGTGCAGATGTGGCCCACCTTGGGCTGCCCGCAGCGGCCGCACTTGTACAGCTTCCGGTTCATCTCGTCCGAGCTCATCTTCTTGCTGCCTGATAAGGAGGCAGAGGTGCTCGCGCTGCGTCGCGGCGGCGACAGGTGTGGGTTGAGGTCGGCCATGCTCGGCTCCTCCGGAACCGAGAGGAAGCCCAGGTTCATCTGGGACATATCCACCGACAGCCCCGACGAGCGGTTGGCGCCGCCGCGCCTGCGAGCTGCTGCGTGCGGGGGCAGATTACTGCCGAGCGAGGACCGACGGCCATGCAGAGAGTGCACCGCGCCGCTGGCGATCTGAGGCGGCACCTGGAACTGGAACTGCTGCATGTTGGGCGGCGGGGGCGCGTGGAAACTCGTGGGGTCCTGGAAGCTGGCGAATGGGTTCGGGAACCCGGGGTTGTTCGGGTTCATGTTCTGCTGGTGTTGCTGCTGCTGTTGCTGAGCCACCTGCACCGGCCCCTGCTGCTGCTCCTTGTTCTGCTGCGCCAACGCGCGGAATTGGTCCAAATTGTACAGCAGATCCACAGGGTTCGAGTGATGCCTCGAGTGGTGATTCACCGGGCGCTTGCGCTTCATCTTGAGCTCGTTCACTCCTTCCTGGATGCGCTGCGTGCGGTAGGCCACCGGCGACGCCCCGCTGCTGGGAATGCCATTCCCATCCGTTGTCGCCACCGGCATCTGCTGCTGCTGCTGCTGTTGCTGCTGCTGCTCAGGATTGAGCTCCGACCACGACAGCTCCTTGAGGAACTCGTCCATCTCCTGGAACGACTCCCCCTGGGGCGTCGCCGCGCCTCCGAACTGCATGGGGTTGGCAGGAGGCTCCACCTGCACGGGGACGATGGACATCACGTTGTGCTGGGGGAACGCCATGACGGGCGGCGTGATGACGCTGGGCGCCATGTTGGCCATGCCGAAGCCCTGCAGCACGTCCGGGTTGGAGCGCACGCGCTTGTGCTTGTGCTGCGGCGCCACGCGGTAGTTGGCCGCCGCCCCGTTCGGGTTGAAGGAGAACGAGAGCGGCGTCAGCAGGTCCTCGCCCTCGGACTTGGGCGCCATCATGTTGCTGGGCGATGAGCCGGGCACGTCGCTGTCGAGCAGCATTTGGTCGTCGGGCGCCTCGAAGCCGCCCGCCCCATGGGGGGCGCCGCCGTTCATGGGGCCGTCCGCTGCGGACGAGTCGCCGCCGCCGCCCTCGAGGAAGTTGTAGTCGAGCGGCAAGCCGTCGAACAGGTCCAGCGTCTGCGCGTCTGCCATGGACAGCGGTAAGGGAGAATGCTCGAGGGCGAGGGTGAGGGCTTCTTGCGCTTCTTCTCGGTGTGCTTGCTATGACGAGGAGCCTGCACAAGTCGATGCTGTCCGGATACGATTTGACGCCAGACCGCGCATCGTTATGTAACTATGCTATTATCTCGCAGAAAGACATATGTCCGGATACACCCCACACGTGGGTACAAGGTACCACACGGAAGGTTACTGAGCGCGGCAAGTAGCTCGCTTTTTTACCTTTTTTTGCATACAGGTAAAAAATCCTACCTGACAAAATCTACAGTTTTTGTCACAGGTAGTGTTTTGTTTATTTGCTTACAGGTAAAAACATCGTACCACTGGTTTTGTCGTACAGTACTACTTCGCTGTGGAGTACAGTACTATTACTACTTCGAAGTGGAGTACAGTACTATTACTACTTCGAAGTGGAGTACAGTACTATTACTACTTCAAAGTATTTTATTACTACAGTATTAATACATCTAGAACGCGGCGTTCTAGATGTATTCTGAACGCCTACAGCTCTAAATCTTGAACTTAGAGTACACCCGTGCCTGCAGCATCGGATTCGATGCAAGACCGACGCAGCTAGCTTTACAGAGGCATTTCGTACACATAGGAGAGATTTGCCAGCCCTTGAGGAGTTGAGTGAAAGCCTTGTCCACCTGCGCCTCGTATTCGGCTAGGAAAGCAGGCACCTCCGTTACGCCGACACGATCGGAGCTTCGGATGAACTCTTTTGGCAGCGTGATGCCGAC
>JAGDFM010000271.1:40557-54530 GCA_019155715.1 Phytophthora pseudosyringae | reverse complement strand
GGATGTCGATCCTGGACAAGAGCGCGTCAATTGTTGTGATTGTGGTGTGCGCCTTCACGGGCTTCTACGTCATGATCCACGCTGGCGAGCACCTGTTCGCGCCGTCGGACGACGACACGCTGTTCCCATACTGCGAGGAGGAGTTCATGAACGCCCCATACTACATCCGCAACAACAGCACCAACTAAGCCGAAACCGAGCTGCAGCAGCGTTCGAAGCAGTGCGGCTTGGTGGTATCGATATATCATAGTTTTGTGGTAGGATAGATTTTGATATCCGCGACCGGCATGTTCTGATACAAATGCAGTGCCTTGTGTTGTATATATACTTTGTGGTGTCGGGAATGGCCGGAGAATGCCGGGAAACGACCTCGCCAAAACGTTCGGTCTATTGGCTGCAAGGCTAAGGTGTGTTTTATTGCGACCGACAAATTATTGGATGTAGTGTATATGTAGTGTAATTTGTTTTGTTGAACGTTCTGCTGCAGCGCGATGGCAACTCATACAGCGCGATGGCAACTCATACAGTCTCAAAATCTCGGTGCACGAGACCCATCACAATCATCACGTTGGCGAAGAACCCTACAAGAGGCTTCCTAAGAACCGCTTGCACCTGCCTGATGCGGACCTGGCCACCGTCAACATGTTTAGGAAGGTCGGCATATCGCGGAAAAATATTCTCAGATACATTTGGGATCACACGAGCTCTGAGCCAGGTATGGTGGATATCCATAATCTCCTGGCAAGGTTGAAGCGCGAGGAGGATGCTGGGTCGACCGTTTCAGACGTGGATCGGTTCTGTGAGAACGACCGCTTTGCAGCAGCGCATATAGATATTGACCGCCAAGGGGCGAAAGTTTGACACTGGTATTAACAGTTTCTGTGTCTGTGTAAGGCATGTGGCTAGGTGTATAACGATCCAGACGTCGCACATGCGAGCTCTATTTTCCTCGTTTCCCGAAGTCCTGCTCGTGGACGTAACGCACGATACCAACGCCTCTCGGTATAAGCTGTTCTCTTTCATGGCTCACGATTCTCTAGGTCGTGGGCAACACGTGCAGGTGCGATACCACTAGCATTGGTATTGCTCTTGTATAGATTGTGGAAGTATTGTGCGGATTGTACATCCTCTTGTGGTGGCTTGTGGCAGCTTGTCTAACTTGTGAATTATATTGGCACTACTGGTACTGACAGCACGCTTTAATGACCGACGAAGGAGCTGAAACGATGCGTCAGGCTGTCGTTCAGTTGCAATCCATCGTATATGGATGTCCGCTGTATCATTGTGGATAAAGATTTCACGGAAATTGGAGTGTTTACAAGCGAATTTCCGGAAGCACGCGTGCTGTTGTGCCAAGTTCATGCTATAAAATACATACAAGAAAGGATAGGTAAGACTGAGTACGGCTTGGACGCAATTCAGAGGGCACGACTCAAGACCATTGCGAGTCTGATTGTGCGTGCAAAGTCCGGGGATGAGTACAAGCGCTGTTTCGGCTATATGAAGCAAGAGTTAGGCGTCATCGAAGGCGTCTGTGAGGGCGAAGACTCGGAGATACATTTGTTTTGGACATATTTTCTGGAAAATTGGGACGCGTGCCGATCGATGTGGTGCTCTTACTTACGTGATAATGTTGCGCAACTTGGAAATTCAACGAACAATCGTTTGGAGTCCTCGTGGCAGAAGATTAAGACGATTGTTAACCGAGACGTGGACTTGGATGAAACAATAACTAGTCTGATTTGGTGGGCCACATACAAGGAACAACAGTTTACTACAGAGCTGTCTCGCGTCGGTCAGGTGAGTAACACTGTGCACCACACAAGCCCGGAGTTGGCACGGCTTGCTCGGATCGTAAGTCGACATGCGTACGACCTTATCAAGGAACAGTACGATATCACAGTCACGATGTCTACATTTTACACTGTTGAAACTGGGCTCAACGGCAGAATCACGTTATCAAGCGAAAACGCGTCGTGTACTGTGGATGCATCTGCCTGAACGTCTTACTGCATGTTAGCGCAGACGCGAAAACTACCTTGTCGACATGTCATGTACTTGCGAAAACTGCAGAAGTATGAAACGCTCATTCCTTTCGGATACATCTATGACAGATGGCGGTTCAACTCATCGGCAATGATGAAGCAGTTTCTTGACAAAGATTTTAATGTGGCTGGATTTTCGGGGAGTACTATTGTGGCAAATACATCTTTTCGATCGGTTTCGCAATCTGAGAAGTACGTGGAGGCCACTCGCAGCACTCAGAGAATGGCTGAGACCATGAGTTCGTACGGCACCACGCAGTCTCGATGTGCTCTCAAATTGGTAGACAGGCTTACTCACTCGCTTGCAGTTTGCGATGTCGAGGCCCTGGAGACAGCGTGTGCTGCACTGGAAAATGCTTGTGCTCAATCTCCACAATCTACATCACAATATCTACAACCTGTCCTACAATCTCCACAAGCCGCACCACAATCATCCGAAGTTGGTTTACAATCTCCACAAGCTGATGTACAATATCCACAGATTGAAAATCTTGCGGCTCAATCTGAGAATCACGTGGCCGCGTGGCAAGAGGTTATTGCTGGGGGCAGTGGAGGTAACAGTGATGCAGGTAGTGGGAACCAAGGCGCCCAAGATCTATTGGAACAATCTTCACAAATTGAAATTGAGCTCGGTGAAGGAGACTCTGATAGCGAGGAGCATGAGAGCATACTGGGTGCTCTTCACTCCAAGGAAAACGTCGGCCACGTGTCTTCACTCCAAGGAAAAACGTCGGCCACGTGTTTGGTTAGTTAGTGAACTGTGAAGCCCACCGGGAGACCTCGTCGGACGCTGCGACACCGGCAGTTCGAGAGACGGGAAAAGTTGGACGAGATGACCGCTCTGCTTCGTGAATACTCTCAACCTGGTGCCAAAGAGAAGGGTAACCTGGAAGAACTTCAACGCCGCATCAACGACGAGTCGATTACTTATACCGGACTGTATGAATACCTAGGCAAGTTCTCTGTGCTATCTAGCATCCCGTCCCCTGACGCAGCTATATATATGTGTTGCTGTTCCAGCGACGCAGCCAGGATCGGCTAAGAAAACTGCTAAAACGTGCAGTGTTATCCTTCCGCCTGACTGGGTACACCACTGTCTCGAGCTGATTGAACTATGCCGAGCCGACTATCGAAAGCATCGGGGGACTGAACTTGAGGACTATGAAATTCTGCTGAAGTTTTCGCGCGGACGCACTTCTGTATATCCTAAAGTGACTAGTGGGTGCGTGGCACGGAGCCAGAACAGGATTCAGTATGATAGAAGATTGTATAGAGTGGATCCGAGAAGTTGACGTAAATGAGGCCCAGTTGGGGTCACTATTTGGCGACGGTTCTACAGTGAACATTGAAGACGTATGCACCTGTGTAGCGAATATCAACATTTGTGATGATGAAGAGAACCACAATCTCCACAATTCAACAAGCACTTTGCACTCACCATCCCAGATAGGAGCTTTCGCCCGTGCCTGGCCCGGCCCATAAATCAACGCAACCGTATTTTTAAGCGTTATATTGTGTTTAGACACAAGTATGGGGCCAACGCAGCAAGACGAAGTGGCCACGATATGAAGAAGTTTGTCTAACTTTCAGTCAGATTTTCGACACCATGGAGCCGTGAGACATCAAGCTGAAATCAAAACATGTATTTGACAGCTTAGTCTACTCTCGTTAACCCAGTAGTACTTTGAGCATGTACCGGAATCGCAGCAAATTCGTGTCGGATGGGATATCTTGCGAATCGAAAAGGTAGCTCTCGATAAATGCCAAGACTAGCACCCCGCAGCTATTCCCGTCGATCTGCTGGTAGTATCGGCTAACTTCACTCCTCCAACGTTTCTTCTGGGGTAGTAGGGGCAGGAATACCTGCCGAATTATGTCCTCAATAGCTGCAATGGTTCTCTTTCGTTCCGTGGATCCATTACCCTAGCTGATGCCTTGCCCACACCAGTGATCCTTGTGCATCCACAAGGCTCCAACAATCTTGTCGTTGCTTGCTTTGAAAACCGCATTTTTCGCGAGCCATTCGATCCTTTCTTCATCGGTCCCGATTCCCATCAGCTGCGTAGTAAATGTGCTTGCACCCGATGCTTGTGGCCGACTATTTGCATCCGCACAGAGAGCAGATTTTGCTGCCGTCATCACGATGTCCTCAGCTTCGTTGTGAATAAGATCCAGCAGCGCCTGCTGGTGCACAATATATTGTGGCTACGTGTCTACGCTTGGTGCTTTCTGGCACAATCTACCACAATACGGCTGTTCCAAATTGTGTCAATATTCTCTGCCATATACACTAGCCGAGTGGCGCCCGCTTTGCGGGCGCTGGAGCAATGCGGGGTCCCAACCCGTTTGCGCTTCGCTGTTCCATCTCGCTTAACTACCCGGCAGTTCCCGCCTTCGCTTCGCTCGACGGGTGCCGAGGCTGAAGTGTGTTGTGAAAAGAGTAAACATGGATTAGAAATGAATGTTATGGAGAGCTGCGCTACCTCCTCCATTCGTGTCGAATATCTGCATGTACACTATGTTGTCCGTGTACGCCCCGTCGTCTTCCTATAACTCCGGATACTCGATCAGCGCCTTGAATCTGTCCCTAGCCGTCACTCTCGACAGTGCCACATACAGTTGGCCGTGTGAAAAACAGGGCGTGGACAGGTACATCCCCAGGTTCAGTACTGTTTGACCTTGCGCTTTGTTGATCGTCATCGCGAAGGCGGGCTGAACTGGAAACTGTTTACGGCGCAGACGGAAGGGAAACTCGCGCGCGTCGCCGTCACTGATGAGACGATCCTCAGGATAAGCACGTGCTACCCTTGACGCTCGCCGTTCATGATCGTCGCGTGGATCACGTGGGGCTTGAGCTCATCAATCCGCAGGCGCGTTCCGTTGCACAGTCCCAGGTCAGGGTTCCAGTTGGCATCATCATGATGGGGGCGCCCTTTTTCAACGTCAGCTTGTGAGGGGGATGTCGTTGATGTTGACGGTATGCAGCACCTCCTGTTCGAAGAAGTTTGCCTCGGCGTCATCTTCCACCGAGTCGGCGGACAGGTATTTATGTGAGTCGCCTTCCAGTCGCTGCGCCACGGCCTCGTTAATGCGGTGCACCACTGCGCTGGTCGTCGTCAAGATGGCCCAACTCGCGAAGTAGTCGTCGTTGGCAATTGCGGGATTGTTGATGTCCGCGTACATCGTATCAATCATCCGAGTAAGTCCTTTCGGAACGGCCCCAGGGCGCATTTCTTCTTCCTCGTCATTTTCGTTTGGCTCATCCGGCGGGTTGTCGATCAGCATGTCCTTCGGTATCTTCATGAAGTCTCTCCCAAGCGACGGGTTTACCTCGTGTCTCCCCTCCCCCACTTGTAGAAGAAACTCAGAAAATTCGGCAAGCTCCGCAGCGGTACTCTCATTTTGGGCCGACCGAACTCGCATGTTCTCCGTCAAATGAAGCTGGTGGAATTGAGGCCACAGCGTAGAAGACTTGAGGCAGGCGTCGATCGTTTCCGCGGGTGTTCCTCTCACTACAACTGGAAGAATCTGGCGGAAGTCTCCCGACAGCACAAACACTTTCCCTCCAAACGGTTCTTCATCGTTGTCCATCAGATCGCGTAAGGACCGGTCGACGGCCTCAAAGGCGTGCCTGTGAGTCATGGGGGCTTCGTCCCAGATGATCAAGCTGGCCTCTCGGATCAAGGCCCTCAAGTGGGACTGCTTGTAGATGGAGCACGTGGACTTGTCGTTCACCTTCAGCGGGATATTGAACGTAGAGTGGGCAGTACGTCCACCCATGAGCAGTAGAGAGGCAGTCCCGCTCGACGCCACCGCAATCGCAATTTTGCCCAACAACTGCACCTTCGCAAGGATATGCTTCAGTAGCGTAGATTTCCCTGTGCCTCCCGGTCCATCAACGAAGAACAGCTTGTTGCCAGGAACCGATATTTCGGTAGCTCCGATAATCCTGTCGTAGATAGCTCGCTGCCCTGCGTTTAGCTGGTCCTCGAGGTCTACTGTCTCTTGGAGCACGGAGTGGTCGTATCCCTCCATTTCGCGGCGAATGAGATTGTTTTGCAGAAGCGCATCCAGCACCAGAGCCGGGAACTCATGCAGCTGCGGGAGATGGAAGTCGGCTACAGCGCTTCCGTTGGTTTGCAGCAACTCGTTCAGGCTTTTGAGCGTGTGAAACTTTACGATGTCATCCTTTGCCTGGTCTTCCAAGGCCCGGTACGTGTACGCGAAGTCCTGGGAGAGGTCACCGAAAAATTGGTTCCACAGGCTGCGAACCTCCGACACTTGGGAGTACACAACAATCGTCGCGAAAAGCTGTCGAAGCTGGTACGGCATCCGGAACTGAGACGCTTCTGTCATACAGGTGACCCATTCCGAATCGTCCTGCAGATAGCCGGCGTGGAGAGCAGCATCGCGGTACGAAGTGTAAACAACGCCATCTACGGTTCATAGGTCTTCAAAGGACGTCGGGCCCTTGTGGTGGCATAGCAACACACGCATGTAGAACCTCTCCCACTTCCTCGGAGTGACGTGGATCATACGTCCGAGTGCGGCCTGGTACTGTTTGCGGCGCACCCAACGCATGGTTGCCGCGTCCCAGCGGAAGAGCTTGGGAGTATCCTGATACACCATGGTCTTCACCACTTGATTTTCAGGGGCCTCACTGGCACACAACTCAAAGAAGCGGGTCAACTTGGTGTGTTGACCGCGAGTGATAATTCGATTCGGGTGGTCGCTGGAACGAAACGTGACCATCTGCTGGTTCTCCAAATGAATCGTAAGCTGCGTGATGGCATGCGTCTTCCCTTGAACAGCGTAATCAAGGAGTCGCATGCAAGCCTCGACTGGAGATATGTACCTTGCATTAAAGAACCGCAAGATCTCGTTGGGCTCCATCCGCGCGCACGGTTTCCACCGTAATGATTTCTTTGGCCGCTCCCTTGTACACGTACTTGTATAGGTATTTCACCGCCGTGATCGCCGTGCAGACTTCCACGTTGATGTGGCAGTTATACTTTTGCGACAGATACGGGTTGTACGGAACCAACCACTGTTGATCGTCTCGTTGTCATACGCCTTCCCCTTGAACCGGAGCACACCTACCTCTCTGCGCCTACGTCTGTAGACCTACGTAAAGCCAAGTTCTCCGTGCGGGAAAAGAAGCGGGTACGAGGGTCATACGCCGCATGTGTCTCGAAGAGCCGCGGCAATGTCTGGTCCTTTGTCTGGAGCGTAATATCGCGCGGGTTCGAAAGGTTGCCGTCATCAATGAGGGTAGCCCGCAACTTCGGAGACGGTTGGCAAGTTGTGCGTGCACGGTTTCGAGCGGCTTTGGTGCAAACGGAACTGTACGTCAATAACGTCCCACCATTCGCGCGGCGCTCAGCCAGGAGTTCTCCAAAACCGAGGAACTGTTGCGCAAAAGGGTTGAGCTCCGCCATCATCTCCTCGATGTGGCCCAACGCCGCGGGGTCCAGGCCGCTGAAAATACCCGCACGGCGCACGGCGCGCTGCTCCATGTCTGGGTCTACTATGTGGATTTGCGCGAACTGGGGTGGCGTGGGTTGGTTCGTTCTGGGATCCGTGTAAGGAAGTAAGGAGCCGAGAAAGTGTCCCATGGCTCCTTGAATCCGGTACGTGTACACTCCATGATCTCCAGCCACATTTGTATCTTGGTTCACTCCCTGAAACCTGCCCTGACCGCTGATAGACGCGCCAATGGACGTGAAGGCGAACGCTTGGTTATACGCTCGGATGAGGCGGCGGAACTCCGGATCTCCCTACGACTGTAAAAGGCGGGGTGGGGCCGGTGAAAGAGGAGGGAGCTGAACTGGCCCGGCCAGGCAGCATCCCTTCTTGGACTCAGCCGGCCATTTCCACGCGTTGCAATGCTCACAAACTGTAGTCGCAGGTATCCGTCAACCACATTATGTAACCATAGAAACGTCGAAGTCTTCCTGGTTGTAGAGGGCGTGGCCTTTGCGCGCGCATCGACGTCGTACTCGAACACGATCGCGTTCTGCATCCGCTTCCTGTTCCGTTCGGTTAGCACGTACTTGTTGTTGTCGGAGGCGGTTGCGCTCTCGCTCTGTTACCTCCTCATGGTCAGTCTGGTTTGCCCTCGCCAGGGCTTGACTGAGACGATTGCGCAGTCGCTCATCTTCGTGTTCCCCTTCCGTGCGGTTAACACGCACGTGACGCTGCTGGAGACGGGCACGCACCCTCTCCGCTTGCAGCTGTTCTTCCGTTCTATTAGCGCGCAACTCCGCTTGCCGCAGACGGTTGCGCTCCCGCTCAATAACCCTCTGGTGCTCCGATCGCTGAGCCCCAGCAGCACGCTGCCGCTCTGCGTTCCTCAATCGCACGCGTTCCCGTTCAGGTGAAGACATATTGGCACGTCTCGCCCGAGCCCGTTCGGCGTTTCCCACACGATTCCGATCTTCCTGTGACGCAGATATCGCTGCTCGCCTGCGACGTTATTGCTCCGCGTTGCGTTGCCGACGCTGCTGGGCCACCAGGTCGTTGGTGTCAGTCGGCACAGGAGCAACGGCGCATGCCAGGTCGGATCGGTTGGCGGTCTTCGACGCGGTGATAGTAGAAGGGGGCGCAGCCACAAGTCTGCTTTCTTCATCACCACCACCTATGTGAATCGCTTCCAGCGCCTTGTTCAGGTTGCGTGTCCTGGTACTTCGCCTCGCTTTGCGCCGTTTCTTCGCGGCGGGTTCCTCTGGAGCGACTGGGGTAGCATTAACGCGTAGGTTATCGCGCGGCGCGTCTTCGATCTCCTCTCGGGTCCGCTTCCGTCTAGGCATGGCTGCCTGCCAACACGTATACATTAACATTACGGGTTCGACATAAAGTCTAAGTACACTGTAGCTGCTATCTAATAACAGTACACGCGGCCTGGCGTGGACACAGATACACGCCAAGCACCTGACTGTACCGTACTAAACTAAATCCGGAGACTGGAGGCGAAAGTGAACCCCGCCACACGATACCCGATGAGCAGTCTTCAAGCAGCACGCATCGCCACCCACGGATACTATCCAATTCCAAAGCAACTGAAGTCCAAGTTCCGTACAGTAAAGGCACAGACCGACACGGCTGTAAACATCTCATTAGCCTGCTTCAGCTCCGTTTTTTTTTTTTAATATCTTTTGGTACCTCACCTCCACTGTTACCTCCTTCAAGCACTCATGATTTATCGCAACGTCTCAATTCCTTTGGAGACGAAGCATCAGTTTTTGTGCAGAAGCGCGAGCAGTTACCACTGTTTTCTTTTGGTCGCTTCCTTTGGCGACCGTGGTTAACTGTCTGTTTTATGCCACTGAACCTCGCGGTCCTGGCAATTAACCTTTTTTAGGTTGGGAAGGGGTAACGGGTCAGATTTTTGGGCTTTTTAGTTTTGAACGGGGCCGTCACCGGCATCATAGACGTTGAAGGGCCGCACAGACTGTGATCTGTGTAAAGCTGTACAATACTCGAAGCTACAGATGCAATTGGAGTTGAGTAATACACAGCAGGTAACGCATTAAACGCGCCGCTGTGAAACACTCCTAAGACATCGCAACAGCGAAATCCAAACTCTCCTTTTGTTTTGTGTGTGTTTAAAACATGCTTTCGCATGAGCTCTGCCACGGCACAGAAGCACCTATAGGATGTTTCCATCCCATGGGCCGGTTCCATTAACGACAACTGGCCCGAGACTGGGGTGGGCGGCCCGGCAAGCCGGCTCTTCTCGCCACGTGGATCCACCCCAGGACCCCGGATTGGTATGAGACTTCCCACGCTGGCGGCGGGTAAACGTGGGCACCTCAGTATCCTGCTCCTGAGAGCTTTGGGAATTATGGCAGAGCTTTTGGGACGGTGGCGGGGGCCGGCTGCACCTTTTTTATCCCGGTATAAGATGGTAACGGGAATTATGTGCGAAAGCTACAGTACCCAAATGCAATTATCACCAAATAATCAAATTTGGTGAACATGCAAATGAGCAGTGTTGTAGATTCAGAAGGAACTGCCTGGCGGTCTGCGAACAGACTGCGCGCACACGGGTAGGTCTATGACAGAGTGGTCACGTGGCAGGATACGCCCGCGGCAACCTCCCGCGCTCCCACCGAAGTGGGCACCAGATCTCATCTTAATTCCACACATAACCCCCTCGGATGACCTGAGGTACCAGTTATCCCAACTGGCGGAACGCCTGAAACCGTCGTGTTTATTATTGTTAACCGAGCTGTAACGCTAAGCGTACCTTCCGTCCTTGTCGCCGTCCGCTTCCTGTGGGCCGTCCTGTGCGCCGCGCCGTCCGCGCGCTTCGTCGCTCCGCCGGGCCGCGGCTTGGAAAAGGAAATGTGAGCCGTGGTCAAAAATAAATGTTTTCGGCCAATCAGGGGCCTTTATTAATGTAGGCCATGATATATTTGTAATTACCGCCATCGTTAACCGAGTCAGAAGGATGGGCGGATGCAGTTGGATAGGACAGCTGCATGCGCAGTAGACCGCACAGGGCCGCACCCACGACATGCCGAACGACAGGCGCAAGCAGCAGGTCAGGAAAGTGACGGACACACACACACAAACACACACACACCACACTAAATACCTTGCTTTAGATGTATGTAAGAAACATATGAAATGATAGATTAACCCTTTCGTTATCATAAAAATACCTGATGTGCCTATTAGCAAGAAGGGGCGAGAAGAGCAACTGAAGTGTATAATGAGGACAATATATTTGGCTCTTCCAAACACGCCCACCGTGTTTTGAACCCTCACATTGTGGCCGGCCCCGACTTTCGCAGCAGTATTTCTACGAATCAGCGGCGCCGAAATTTCTCCGTTGGGAAAAGGGGTCCCGTTCACGCTGTGATGTTGTAGCCGCAACGATCACCTACAACTTTGATGAGCTTGTTGTGCGCGCGTCGTGTCCCTGACAGCTGCCGGGAGAGATCTGCACCGGAGCCTGGTTGACAGTCGCAGGCTACGCAACAACCTCCAAGCGGACGGGCTGCTCATCGGCAGCCGCTCGCGCGAGAGGTGCCAACGCAACTCTTTGCTCGGGTCGATGAATGTGCCGCCACCGGATTACGACGACGACTGCGACGAGTATGCTGAGAACATGGGCCTGTCGGCCAGCAAGCGCTTGCAGCTCGAACTTCTGCAAACTCGGCGTCGTCCACAGCAATGTGTGGTGGCGCATTGTCCTGCTGGACGACCACAGGAGCTCCAGGATCATGGTGGGGCCAACGTGACGCTATTGGGAGCAGAAGACGCCGGATTATCATGGCCCTGTAGCTTTGTTTGTTGACGGAGACGTCATGGGGCACCGGTGTACCTGCTGGCCGGTTGCGGCTTGACCGATCAGGAGGCGCATACTCGATGAACGGCCAGATGCCCAGCTTGCCATCGAAGTACTGGTAACGCTGAGCATCCCATCGTGGTCTTGCCACCGCTACCAATACCATGACCTTGACGATATGGCGTCGGTTTCGAAGGCCGAACGCCGGCGCTGGCTCACCCGGCAGCGCGATAAATCGCTTCTTTACCTTTGTTAGGTATAAGGGCTTTTCATCGACTTGGATTTTGTCGTACATGTCGCTAAACACCAGCGACACTGGGTCGATGTGTGCGCAACCGAACTCTATGCGTCGGACCTTGTTTGCATCGGTCAGCACTGGTCTGGAGACGCTGGTGGCTACTCGAAGAGCGCCTGCACGAACTTGGCGGTGCAGCGTTGCAGCGGGAACCCCGCAGACACGAGCAGCCGCGCGCACAGTAGACCGCGTTTCTGGCGCCGTTCCTCGGAGTCGCTCCAGCGCAGCATCGTAGTTCTTCTTCTTGCGCCCGGTGGTCCGCTTCCAAGATTGAGCCGTCAGGACACCGCTGATAGCGGCCGTTGTTAGCGGGCGCTGCCAGATTCTTGACACAGTTCGGTGATGGACGTCAAACTTGGCTGCTATAGCACCAAGGGCGCCATGGCGCGGGTTGTCACCGACTACTTCCTGCAACAGCGGCCCCAATATTTGGTGGCGCTGTTGCTCGGTGAGATTCTTCTTCTTAGCGGCTGTGCGCGGGGGAGGGGGGCATCTTTGACGTGCTGAAACTTGTGGGTAGTGGCTTGTGGTAGAGGAGGTTAGGCAAAATCGCTAATGAGGTGTACATAGCGTTAGACTACCAAGCTGTCACCGACCCATGAATGGTCACTACGTCTCGAGTTTTGTGATCCAGCACGAGCCACACACGCCATTCAAACCGGTCCGATGAGCGGCGCTTATTTCTACCACTTAGAGGTCTTTCACTGACTTTTGGCCAATAGCCCCCGGGTGAAAACTAAATTGGACGTTTGTTTTGAGACGGAGTGGTAGTTGTACAAATAAACGTATACAGCGACGTACCCGACCACGAGGAGGTACAAAAATGGGATACAAGACGTCGAACCCTACGGCTTGGTTGCAGTTGAAGAACTTCAGCGCCTGCAGAATAGTTACCATTGTTGAGATCATGGATATTCATTACACCTTCGGGGGCTTACCTCTTGTTGACTCGAGGCTTCAGCGTACATGCTTCTTCCGAATAGTGACAGCTTGTTACGAGGAGGAGGCACCCGGAAGGCCTTCTTGTTAGGCCTTCGATCTACTATCACCGCTTCTTCCACCTGCTGCATCACCGGTAGATTCACGAACGGCGATATCATCTAGCCACCATCACGCTCGTAAGATATGAAGCTGGCGAACCGTCTCAAGCTGACCGCTTATATAGTCATTTGTAAACCCTCCCACGTAAACGAATGGCTTTATAAACGGTCTTCTTCAAGGCCTCAAATAAATGGTAGGGCCATCAATTGATATGGGACCAGCTGATCGATCATCATCAGCACCAATGCAGTCGCTACATATGAACAAGTGTATTTACAAGGACAGATCGATCTGTAGTGTCGTTTCCCCCGGTGCAAGTGCGTCATAATTTCAAGTCCTGAAAGGAGAAGCTGCATGTCAGGATCCGATCTCCTTCTTCCCCGAAGACTCGGAATCGCCCTCGGCATCATCGTCCATGTCCTGATCATCAAAGCCCCCCCTCGTCGTCGGCGTCTTGTTCGTCGCCCCCCTCCTCATTTCCAGAGCCATGACCGTCATTCTTCTCACCCCCACCTGCGTCGCTTTGATCAGCCTCGGCGGCTTTCTCAGGCCCTGGGGACTTCTCGGCTCCTTGGAACCCCAGGAACCTTGAGGCTCAACAGTGTTGGAGGCGGCAGGGATCCCTTGGTGGCTGGACGATCCGTCTGGAGGCGGAGCAGAAGTCGGTGACTTGCTAGTAGTCGAGTTCGACAAGGCACTACCACCAGCTGGCGGAGGTGGGACTTGAGAGGCGTCCGTGACATGGCCCGACGAATCCCCGGCACCGCCTTCCGGAGGCGTCGGCACGATCAGAGGCGGGGTCGACGTGGACAACGTGCGCACCACCATCAGCGAGACCGTGTAGGGGAGCTGTGCCGACGTGAAGTAGGCGTTCAGGTGTTCTTGGAACGCCGGAATATCGCCCATGATGCCCGGAAGGCCATGGGATTGAAAGTACAGCGCAACAGCCGCGGAATTGCATAGCGCCCGGGCTTTCCTAAGCTCCCCACGTAAGCTCAAATTCTCCAGGCCTTGGTTCTGCAACCTCTCCCTGAGACTGGCAACTTCTGCGTCGTGAAGAGCATTGGGGACCACAGAGCCCGGGGACGTGCTGGGGCTAGCGGCGAGCACTTGCACTGCTCGATCGCGATCGACCTCGAGCTCGTGGGATCGCTGAGTGGCGAGGTCTATGTGATAAGGCCGAGAGAAGGGGGGGGGGGGGGGGGCGGGCGGGGGGGGGCGGGGGGGGGGGGGGGGGGGGGGGGGGGGGGGGGGGGGGGGGTGGGGGGGGGGGGGGGGGGGGGGGGGGGGGGGGGGG